>RANX01000018.1:211181-464843 GCA_009805215.1 Neurospora discreta FGSC 8579
AAAAAAAAAAAAAAAAAAAAAAAAAAGATGCGTGTGAGGTGTGCGTCCGTCCAGATATCAACAGCAGACTGTTTGTCCGCTTCCAATCCATCCATCGACCAAGAAAACACAAAGAGAAAAAAAATAAAAAAAGAGGGGGTAGTATCCAACGGCTTTCTCGAAAGGTGATTCGGTGCTCTACCTTCCTATCCAGCGTGGGTAGCACATGATGCTTTTCCCTATTTCGCTTCACTTCCGACGCCCCACTTTGTCCACGATGTTTTTGAGCCAAAGGGAGGCGCTGTTCTTCTTATCATCGTGTCCGGCCATGACCGTATCGCGGACCATTGGCCCAACAATGTCCACATCACCGCGGTCCGGAAACTTGCCCTCATCCGTCAACATTTCGGGGACGGCAGCTGGGAGCACATCTTCAGTGGCACGACGGAGCAGTGTTGTAGTCGCCCTGGTTAACTGCGGTTCCAGTCGTTGAAGGAGATCCTCCTCAGCCCGGCTCCATTCCTGCTCCAGCTCTGCCCATTTTTCTTGGGTATAACCGTACGTGATTGACGTCAGGCCATAGTGTTCTCCAGTCCGAACAAGGTGTTTGGTAAAGTTAATCCTCGCTTGGTTCCAATCCGCACGGAAGGCCTCGTATGTCGCCAGATCCGCTGTGTCTGGTACATAGGGCCTGGGCTCAATCGTAAAGTTGGCGTGTCCTAAACGGTCTGACCAAGCATCCTGGTCCTCAAGGAATGGAAGCGGCGAGGGGAGTTCACTGATGGTACTCGCACTGGTTGCGCGGCGGAATGATGCTACTGATGCCTTGGAACTCAGCGGTGGCGTAGGGTAATATTGGAGGTTAGGTGATGTTTGCGCGTTTCCTTGGTTTACTGGACTTTCGGTGAATAAAGGAGGCAGGAGAGGAGTGGCTGCCAAAGCACGTTCCCGTTCCAGGCTTTTTCCAGCGGCTACCTGCGCATCTTGTAGCGGGGAAGCAGGAGATACAGTTTCGTCGGCGCTGCCATAGAGAGAGAGCGCAGGGGTAGTGGGAAGCGGTGGTTCGGTGAAATGCGGTTGTTGTTGTTGTTGTGGTTGTTGTTGTTGTGGCAGTTGCTCAGAAGGGCGTCGCATCGAAGGGGATATCGACGATGACCTGCTCGAGGCGGCACGGGAGAAGGTTCGGGAGATGCTGGGACGCTGGACGAGCGACGAGACGGAGGCGGGTGCCGAAGCAAACTGGTTCCGCCTCGACGTGGCCGATCCCCATCCTGGAAAGCTCGGGAGCTTTGACCCTATTTTCGAACTCCAAGTCGACATTCCCGCATCTGATCCATGTCTCCTCTTTTTTGACCCTGAACTATCGCTACAATCCATGTCGCTCGAAAAGCCGAGGTCGTAGTCGAAATCCGAAGTCATGGAAGGGCGGGCTACATCGTTGTGGTGGTCGCATGCCTCGTCGCCTAGTCATGGTCGGGTTAGCTACGCTGAGTATGCTTTGGACAATCTCTTGTTGTTGGGACCTACACAGGCAATCGTAAAGACCTCCTAGGCTGGCCTCGTCTGCACCCGAGTAAAGATCATACTCGTCCTCGTCCCCATAGATGTCGACCGAATTCCTCTCCAAAGGTTCCTCTTGCACGTCGGGGAGTTGGATCTTGTTGGCGTTGTTGGAGTGCGTTTGTTGTAATGGCGCGATGGGGCACTCGGCCGAGGCGGTCGGCGACATAATGTTCTCGAGCGAAGAGGTCGAACCCGAGCAACGCGAGTGGCTGAGGCGCGAAAAGGTTGGTGTGATGGGCAGTGGTGAGGCGATGTCGGACGAGGAAGAGCTCGAGGTGTGGGTGTAGTAGATGGAAGAGTGATCGGCGTCATTGTTGTAGTAGTTTTGTTGTAGGAGCTCCAGCATCCGAGCTCTCTCTCTTTCCACCTTTTGAGGGAGTTGCAACGGTAATAGCCGGGTTGGCATGGTGTGTGGTTGTGAATGGGTGAGAGATTGCCAAGGCAAGGGTGTCAAGACATGGACCTTTGCCTAGGTAATCTTAGGGGAGTTGTTGTAGGTAGACGCGGGGACCACGGCTTGGATATAGGTAGGTAGGTAGGTAGGTAGGTAGAGGTGGGTGACGATGGTGGCAGTTGGTTCTCCGTGTAAAATATGTATGTATTGCCCAGCTTTACCGACTCCAAGGACGGGACGGGACTGACTCTCTTCGTTGCAAGCCTTCAAGTTCCAGTTTGACGGGACGGGAGGGAGCGCGGGGTAGTTGACTTATTTGTTGCGTTTCCTTTTCCTGCCTAGGTAGGTACCTCTACCTGTCGGATAGAGGTCGGTCACAAGAGCTGGGCCACCTACATAGTCGACGACAGTAGTCACGACACTTGCCTGTCGCTACCACTGGACCATGGGCGGAGAGACACAAGCGTGGACACACGGGCCACAGGAAGAGCCTGCCAGTGACCGGACTGCATTGAGAGAGTGGGGGGGGAAATTGGGCCCCAGCCTCCGCCGCCAGTTGGTAAAAACTCTGTTTTTTTTTTCTCTCGTTTTTTTTATTTCCCCGACAAAAGTATCAACTCTAGCTTCTTCCTGCTCACACCGCACCCCCCTTGCTGCGTCCCTAGAATGTAACTGATACTAGCAGGGATCTGATCATTTTTGTGTGTTTCCGCGATCGCATCCCATGTGTGTATCCACTCTCGTCTCCAGCCTGGCCAGACCCACCCATTGGTCTGGCTAGAAGTTGATGAGACGAACGGCGGAGTCGTCAAAAAGTGTCGTTCGGAAACACAAACGAACAAGCTGCTGGAGTCTTGGAGCAGATCATCGCTTTGCGCCAAAAGCCAAGGTTCCTCAGGACTGGACGGCGGCTCCGGGGCGGTTAGGTTAGATAGTGTAGTGTAGATTGGCGCTGGAACAGTGGGTACCTCTACACTGAAGAGTGTCGGCGATGACGTGCGAGGGACGCTGCCGGCGTTGATCTCACTCGGTCGTTTCTCACTGTTGCGACGACCGACGACGACGACGGGCAGGGCAGCTCTGGGGAAGGCTTGGCGGCGGGAAACGTTGCTGCCGATCTTTTCATTCATCCAAGCTGAACTGACTATCTACAATTCATCTACGCAATCAAAACAACCATAGTCTTGTTCTTTCCATCGTGGGCAACTCAACGACCTATGGAATAGACTACCTAGGTAGTAGTTCGCGAGAATCACCAGCTCTTTTGCAACTTGTCTTATGGTTCCAAGTTCTTGCCGTCCCTCTACCAGTCTCTTTGTGTATCGTCCTTGACATCAATATCCTCCGCGGCAGCTCCAGCCAGCATGATCAAGAAAACCACCCCGGTCCTATTCCCCTCTTCCCCTCCCCCTCCGCCTCCTCCTCCTCCTCCCGTCAATTCGGTCGTGTTACGCACGATCAAAGGCACAGTTGCTTCCGTGTGTCTTGGGTACTTTGGTGTTGCAGGCAAGGGCCTCTGCTCGAGTCCTTCCAATGCCTTCCAATGCCGTGATCACAAGCCACAACTACACCCAAGGC
Organism: Neurospora discreta FGSC 8579; assembly: GCA_009805215.1. Classification (NCBI taxonomy): domain Eukaryota; kingdom Fungi; phylum Ascomycota; class Sordariomycetes; order Sordariales; family Sordariaceae; genus Neurospora; species Neurospora discreta. Next base: position 214,696 of record RANX01000018.1, read on the forward strand.
TTCTGGCGACTGGCGCGCGCCTGGATGGTTGAATGGCAACACTCACCTTTTCCACGATTCATTCATCCAGTCCCCAGTAGGAGCAAAAGTGGTACCCGGCTTTATCAATGGAGGATCGATGTGACTTGGTGCAGGACTGGTACCACGTGTAATCAGGTGCTCCAGACCGAGTGGTTGTCAGGTCGGCTTCCAGACTGCCTCCCCCAGACGGATGGCTGGACGGGTGGGCCGTATTTTTTTGGCCCGTTGAGCTTGAATCACACCCCGGTCGACAAGAGAGGGATTCCGGATTACCAATTGATGGGGTTGGGACTTGTCCATTCTGGCCCGACCATGTTGGGGGAAGCAAGAAAAGAACAAAAGAAAGAAAGCAAAAAAAAAGACGGGGCTCACGACGGCCTGATCCTTTGGAAGCGATTACGGTGACCAACGACGCCGACAATCACAATCAGGCGCCAAACGAACATTAGACCGTCTCTTGCAGCCAACCAAACGGATCACAAGATAACAGACCAACGGAGAGAGAGCAGGGCAATGACAACGGTCAAAAATTTAACCCAAAAAAATAAAAAAGTGGAGGAGGTTGTGGTGATGCTAAGTGGCGGCGATTTTGGTCCAAGTTATGTATCAGATTGCACGACTCGGGGCTTCACCAAAGGTTGGTCAATGAGGTTCATTCCGTCCCCGGCGTGGGACGATTTGCCAGTCGTGAGGCGTCTTACGCCATGTTTCCTCGCCGGATAAGGGCATTTCCATCCCCAGGCCAACTGAGGTTCGACCTCAGCACAGGAATTTCACTTGGTGCATGTACACTACACTACGGCAGTGGCGGGGAAGAATAGCGTCTGCCCGCGGTGCAACGCTAATGTTACTTTGTCACTTCAGATTTCGTCTAGACTCTCTTCACATCACATTGATGGTGACATTGAAGTCTGTTCATTGCAACATACCCCGACTCCCACCTCGTCCTCGGCTGTGACTCGATTCAATTCCGATCTGTTTCTGGTTGGGCATTATCAGTGGTTGGATCTAGAACTAGGGCCCACAATCGAAGGGTCAAGGTCTTATTAGATTTTTGTACAAGTATCGGTTGGCCTGGAAGTGATGGATTGCAATACTCCGACACCGAGAGAGAGGGAGAGAGACTACAGCATGGGCGGATGGAGGTGTTAGTTATGAAGAGGCATCCGAGGCATCATCATGGGTTACGTCGGCCACCCCATGTTCGTCATTTGCGGTGAAGCCTGAGCTAGCTAGGATTTTGCGGTGGTATGCAGTTGGACCGGCATTGCTTAGTAGGTCAGCTGCGCACAATGCGTACTTTCTGCTAGCGAACTTCACTGGGTAGACCGGGAAAGTCTTAGCAAAGAAAACGAGTCGCTTACACGACGGTGATAATGGGGGTCAACAGGGTTGGCCTGCAAGCATCCATTGATGCAACTGCATCACAGCGGCAACGAAACAAAAACAAAAAAAAAGGGTCAAAAAGGAAAGGAAAAAGGCAAAAACCAAAGAAATGAAACAAAGGGATAGGGGAGAAAAAGGGAAAGAAAACGAAAAAAGAATCAACACCATGAGCTTATTCCCGGTAGTAGCGTCGACTAGTGTAGGTAAATGTATGAAAAGCGCGACTCAGAGGGTCGAGTGGCACCTTCTCCAACTCGCGCTTGGAGGTTAGTTTAGCTAGATCGATGTACTACACAAGAATCAACGATGGAAATAGCTCTCGGTTTGATGGCCCATCGCAGCTCCTTTTCCTACCAGCCGCCGGTGCTTCCAAGGGGCTGAGTAAGCTTCCGTTCCTACATCTGGCTTCGGCTCAACACACACACACTCTCTCTCTCTGATTCCGAACCATTGCCGTAGCGAGCGGCAGGCAAACCTACCTCTATCTTGACGCTGGCTGTGTGTGGTTACGTACTGCAGTTAATTGTCAGCTATTGCTCCATAGTCTCGCGTCTAGTATATACGCGACCACCATATCCGATGGCGGAGGACGAGGAGCGAAAATTGAAGTCTCGGACATTTTCCAATCCATTCCGCAGTGGCCATTTATCGGAGCAATAGCGGGTTGCAGTGCGGAAACCTATATTACACACTCCATCCATGACCGTCATCCGTTTTTGGTAGTGTATGAACATGGACAAGGTATATACAGCATGCCTCTCCACCAAGGATCAACTACCTGATGAGGAGATGAGCTCCGACGATGCTGCTCTCGCGACGGCTGTCAATCGAAGCATCTTCTTCAGCAGAACTAGAATGTTCCTGGAAGCCTGTACCTGGTCGTCTACACCCCACTTTTGACAAGAGTCTGGCCTTTCCTCGCTTGCTCCCAAGCTTCCAAGGGCCAAGGGTCCCCCCTCTGCCTCCCTCTCGATCGTCATTCACGGTTACGTACCTTGATGGTGTGCACTACATTGCGGCGGTACCTGCATGAAAGCTACATTCATCTGTTCCAGGGCGGGCGAGGCGACTTTCAAGAAACGAGAAAAGAAAGAAAAAAAGGAAAAACCACCAACCACCATCATGCTTTGCCATGACACCATGCCAACTCTGTGTGAATTCCGGTTGGCTCCAAGAGCTTGTCTGAAGCGTTGGAAATCCATCTCGAGTTGGGACTTTGCCTTCGAGATAAAAGTGGAAACGAAATTGATGCCGAAAAAAACATCCGAAAAAAAAGAAAATCAAAAGTATATTCCCCGAAGGATGTTGTCGTTCCGTCCCTGTTCGCCTTCAGATGGTGTGGCTGGCCCAGATATGTAATCCGACTGTGTGGGGCTAGCTACCTGCCAAACTCGCTGCGTCAGATCGCCAATAATCCAAGACACCACGCTTGGCAACTGCTGTCTTCGACAATTTCTGCGTACCATCTGATCTGATGGTATGACTTTACTAATACCTGCATGGGCTACCTACATGGGCATTCGAACCTTGCCATGACCACAACCAGATGAACACTTCCTCGCAGTGTAAATAAAACTATCCTGCGGGGGCCTCTCATCGGAAGTCTGTAAGCTGGGGGCTAACCCTAACCCTGACTCTCCGGGCGGTTCGGTACCTACAGACATAATAACTCCGTCATTGGCCAGACGGCCCCCACACAGTCGGATTGGGCGCTCGAACACAGTTGGAATATCCAGGTCGGTCGGTCGTGTCATACTGCTGCGCAGATCTGATTAAACCCGCTCGGTACCTGTTTTTGAATCGATCGATGGGATGATCCAGCCGACGATCTTCTTCTTCCAAGCCCCCTCTCTCAACCAACGCCAAAGTCAAGCCCAGAGAGACGGGAAGGGAATAACGGCGGGCATCTATGGTATACACTAGTGTACGTGTACCTTGTTGCTCTTATTCTTGCGTCGTCCCTCGTTTCCTCATACAAGCAAAAATAAATAAAAAATACATTTCCGAAGCTCGGCCGGCCGGCGTCAGTGCAGGTCCATGAGCCATCACGACGGTCCCCTAGCCTCCTTGCCGGCAATTGTTGTTGCTTTTGGGGCTCACTGTGGCTTTTACACTATACTACATACCATCAGGTTCGGACATATGAAAACCGAACCCATATAGCTACCTAAGTAGCCGCTATCCAGCAAGCACTGCTCTCAACTCAAATCAGCTTCATCTTGCCAGCCAGCCAGCCACCCACCCACCCACCACCTCCATTCGTCAAATCTCAATGACGGAACTATGTCTAATTTGCCATGTGGGAAATCACCCCATGCTGTCTCTCGCAATCCTTTTTCATTGGCAGTGGCAATGGGGGTTGGGGTGAAGATTTTCCGGAAGATCTCGCCGGGGCGGATCTCACTTGTCGCTGCTTTGCTTGCTTGCTTGCTGCTGCCCCTTGCATTAGCACCATGGCTCAACCCGTCGAACGAATGATGGACCGAACGTTAGGTTAGGTGTACGCTGCGCACGCCGATTCGTTGAGGCCCGCCCTGTTACATACCTGGCCGCCGCGCTCGAACTACAACTACACTACACTACACTACACTACACTACAACACTACACTAAAACTTGCACGTGAAGCCTTTTTTCCCCATAACCTTCCTTTCCCATGATGTGGTTTTTTTTGGGTTTTGTGGGGTTCGTTGATGGCGAGTCTTGTCAGCCTCACTCTGCTTCCCAGCTTTACAAGGTTTGACGTACGTCTCTACCTACACCATACCATGTCTGAGTCCGTCTTCAGCTGGGAATGCTTGCTATGGTGTATGACATAACTCCGTCTATCTACCTTTCTGTTGGCCATGTGGTGCTTTTTCGGGTCCTGACGGAGCTGGGACGGACGGGGAAGAAGGGGCACCCGCCCATCTTTGTTACGCAGCAGAGGTTTGTAGGAGGATTTGGGTCAGGGAAATAGGTAGTGTAGGTATATTTGCTTTTCCGAGACCAGCCGAGGTTCTTGCCCCATTTGTCGCACGGTAGGTATTCGACTGTGGCTTGGCGTTGTAACATGCAGCTGTGAAAGTATATCTTCTTGTCTCCTGGATTGGAATGACCACGGTCAGTCAATGCAGCCAGTTGGTTCGTCACGGTCAGCAATGTATTAGCTTCTGTTGTTCCCTACACGGTAGTTCGTATGTATCGAGACAAGAAAAAGTACCTCTCGCCTCCAACACATTTATAGGTGCTCAAACACATAGTTAGTGTAGGTCCCGGAATAATAAAAAAGGCCCCCCGTAATGCAACTAGTAATGGTGATATCGACGGTTGAAGGGGGTACCCCTTAAGAGATTGGGGTTTCTCTCGATACTGAAGTAGGAGGATATATGGTTAGGTGGGGAGAGCTCGTCCAAGTAGATAGGTATTGGTAAACATTGAGTCTACCACTTGTGGGCATCTGTGTCCTGCCAACAAGACATATAAAAGATAAAAGAAGAATAAAAAAAAGGGGAAGCAAAAGGTGACTACCTACCTTTGTGCCGGCTTTACTCACTCGGTTGTGGCATAGCTGCTAGAAGACCGAACCAGTTACAGCCAACTAACTCCCTTGTATACAGAAGGAGCCCGCGCCGCGTTAATACCATATACCAAACGTCAATCAACCTTTCCAAATAACCTCACTTTCCTTCCTTCCCTTGTTGTCGTCGCGGACCAGCAGCCCGTTAGAAACTCAAAATCCGCCCATTCCTCCGCTTCATTCACCTCCGAGGCTGGTCTGGTCCATGGAAAACCACGGCTTAGCCAAGGCTTTGAGGACGGCGCTGCCGCGGGGACAGTTGAGAGGTTGGAGAAGGAGGGGTCGAAGACGGTCAGGCTGGAGGGCTGGTCGAGGGTAGAGGAGGACGACAAGGGAATGCCTGCCCCCCAGCGTGCGGCCGGTGACACATGTTCAAGGCATCGAGGTAGAAGAGTGGACGGAGTTGGTGCAGGAGAATACGTACGTAGTCTAAGCAGCATGCCGCCTGCGTTGTGGACTGAAAATCGCTACCTACTACTTCGTCCAGACGTAACGATTTGTATTCGAGGTTTCTAGATGAATGCGTAGGTAACGTGAAACAAGCCTTATTCCTGGTATATAAGTGCCATTCCCAAGATCTACCTTCAACAAACCAACCAAACGCACACCTACTGACGGCTCAAAGGCCGAGTGGTGTAATGGAAAGCACACTGCACGATTAAGCGCCAAGTTATTGGCCCTAATTGGCATACAAAAGTCTGAAAGTGCAAGGTCCCAGGTTCAATTCAGGGCAGAGTCATTGTTGGTGCTTGCTATTCTCTTTCTTTTTTGTACCAGTTTTCTGTTTTATCTGTTGATATAGTGATTCATTCGCTGATCGCTGAGGATGTGCTTCGCTCCTGCAGAATCGCTAGGTATCTCCATAAACACTTGCAAGTCAAACTCCCTTCTCCTAGTCCTCCTTCCCTCTTACCTCTCATGCCTTTCTCCAGGTCTAGCCTAGTCATCCTCTCAAGCATTCGTTCCTCAATCAATCAGTCACCTAGTCATCCATCCTGGCCCAGTTCACACCCCAAACTCCGGTAGATTTGCCGAATTCAGCCAATCTGGGAGAACCCCCGTATCATCCCACAGTGAAGACAAGCCAGCATGGTGTTGGTGGTGGTACATGCTGTTATTGCTGTTCGACTGTGAGTTCGAAGCCGCCGTGGCCGGATCCACATGAAACTCATTATTCAGCGCTTCAAGGACTTGGTCGTCGGACATGGATGAGAATTGTAGCAATATTGGCTCTGTTGCTGCCCAGAGGGAGGATGGTGTTGATAACGAGGGCTCGAGAAACGGACCGGCGGATGTCGCTGACAGAGCAGCATCGGTCGAGACCCCATAATTAGTGTTGCCCATGTTTGTGGTACTAATTCCTTGCTGCTGGCTGCTGCGTTGATATGCTGCTGGTGTTGACGATGATAATGATGATGATGATGCGGATGGCCCACCGTGTCGAGAGAAAGCCACGTGGGGCGGCGGGCCTCGATCCGATGACATTGCTGTCCCGTTTCTCGGCCGCACTGTTGAAGCCATGTTCTCATACGACGTCGCCGCAGCAGCCGCCGCCTTCTTGACGATATACTTTAGATACTTCCCATACAGCGTCGACATGCCATTCCGATGGTCCGTAGCGGTGCCAATCCGTTCCAGTACGCCCGCCGTCTCCTCAATTAGCGTCCGGACACTGGGTGCCAGGCTGGAGGTCCCACCAGAGAGCTGGCCGCTGAGGCGCAGGGCGAAACAGGCGGCAAATGAGATCATGATAGCCGTGTTATTGGGCATGCTCGAGAGCTGCTCTTCGCCTTGGATGGCTGAGCGCATGACGTTCAGGGCCGAGGAAAGACCGGCGGCGTGGAAGAAATGGCGGACTTCGGTGGGTGCGGTGGGATGGTTGATTACAATACTATAGATGGAGAGGCGGGTGTGGGTGACCAGGATTTGCACGTACGGTGGGAGGCGATGTTCTTTTTCCCCGGCCGGTGTTAGGAAGAGAAGATCAATTGTTCCTGGAGGCAAATGAGAGGTTGAGTGACTTACGAGGTCCAGTCCCGATGGGTATGGTCCATTTGGCATGCCATTGCTCGAAGAACTTGTCGACCGACAATTGTATCCTGGAGAGGTAGTTAGAAAGACGATTGGTAGTTGGAAACGAAGAAAGGAAAGGATGGACGAACGACTGGGCAATAAGGCCGCCGTCAGTCGGTGTTTCGCGGGATCCGTCACAGACTGCCCTAATGGAATTGAACAAATCATCCTGATAATGTCAGAGCTTGCGTTGCAGGAACTATGGACATTGGGAGCTCACCAAGTCTCTCCGCAAGACAGCCATGGACACCAAGTGTCCATCCATGGTATCTGAAATATCTGACATGTGCCATTCATCGCAGCGTCGAAGAATGGGCGTGAGAGGCACGGTATAGCTTCTTCCTCGCGCTAAGCACATTCCTCGCTCCAGAACAAACAAGGCAATCCAGCATCTCTCTCTCCGCCGCAACAGCCGTCTCCCAAGTTCTGATTCCGGATCAACGTCTCCAAACCCGTCGAGAGACAAGGCAACCTTGGGATCAATGCAATCTGCCCGTGCGACACCTCCGATGTAGCTGCCGTCTCGTAAGGTATCCATAGCAACCACAATCTTATGTAGGAACAGGTCCAGGGCCATGGTGGTGGCCATGGATACGTACCAGCACGTCTCGTCGTCGGTACTGTGTTTGCCAGGAAACATCCAGGGAACATTGACCATGAAGGCAAGGACAATCTCAACGGACCGGTATCGGTCAACTATGATTCTGTTGACCAATGTTTTACAGTGATTGGACAACCTCCGCGAGAGGGCTCCCTGTCTTGGCAGAAAGAGGGCGGCGGCTGCACATATGGAAGTGAAGAGAAAGGCCGAACGCGAGCGTGTAAAGGAGGCCGTGTACAACACTGGGTCCAGACCCCATCTTGTGTGGGCAAGACTCTTGTGGAAGAAGTCAAAGAGGGACTCTGCCTCCTCCGTGCTAAGTAAGCCAAGATCGATGGGATCCAGTTCAGGGCCGCAGTCGAGGGAGAATTGCATGAACTTGAAGAACTTTTCAACCTCGGACAACTTTTCGGTTTGTTTCTCTGGGCGGGGGTGTTGATGGCTACGCACCATCTCAGCTGTTGAAAGCTCGCCAACTGGCTTCGGGGAAACATGCATATCGGAAGCTCGGGCAAGAAGTTGAAGAGGATTTTCGGCATCATCGACGGCAAGGCTCTCATCTGCCACATGGCTCGGAGATGGCGTGGAGTCTCGCGGAATGCTCATGTTGTCATTATCCGACATGGAGCTATCGCCTGAATCTCCGGAAACATGCGCCATGAGAATGTCACTAGGCCTTTGTGAAGTGGCCGAGGATGTCCTTGTATGGCCAGTGCTGGGTTGCTTGGGGTCGCCATCGGCAAGTGGTGTAAGTGAGCTGGCACCCAAGATTACCTTGAGCTCGGAGACGAATTTGGTGGCCTCAATGCCATGCAGACTGGCTCCTGATCGTTTGACAGCCTGTTCGACTTGATGGAGTGCCTTTTCCAGCCCCGTGCGCTTACTGAGGAGGGGGTCAGTAAGAGGGTTTTGCCATGAGGAACCAGCAGAACTTGCTTTTTGACACCTTTCCTCCTGCCCACGTGGAACTCGGGGCGGATGCATTGTACGCCTAGCTGAAGACATCGTTGGCATCGGTCACCGTCGTCATGTCGACCTTTTCCTTTTTCGCACCGGATTTTGGATCGACGACAGACCAAACATGCGGCAGCTCTTCGACTGTGGCTGTCTTTTCGAGACTCTCGAGTGCCCTCGGACGGAGCAGCAACTGTGACATTGGGCATATCCATGAAGGTGCCAATGATTGGGAGGGGGGGGGGGGGGGGGGGGGGGATCTGGAGAGAATATGCTGCAGCGTCTAAAATGCTGATTAATTGTGCAAAACGAGCACTTCTCCTCCTTCATTCAACAATGAGTGACTTGTAAATCGTGGTATGTGATTCGCACCCTTTTCCATCCCAGACCGAGAGCATTGGCGGGGTCATTGATACCTACCGCGAGCTGCTGCCGATGGTCAACCCCACAGTAGTGTACACGTAGAAGAGTGCCCCAAAACGGTGGCGGCAGCTGTTTGGCAGGCTCTGACAGGTGAAACGGCGTAGTGATTGGAGGAAGCCGTTGTTCAAGAGGAGCCCAGGTTCCGTGATGTGATGAGTAAGAAGATAAAAGCTGATCCAGGGAAGAAGAGGGTGGCATTCCCAAACTAACTCACCCAGACTCGCGGCGCCCACTTTCCTCCATCCGCCCGCGTGCCGTGGCCTGCGTGGGTGGACGACCATCAAAGGTTGGCGGTTAGAGGCTCCGCGGCGTGTTGCGACAACACTTGTTGTTAACGTCCGGAAGCAGCGAGATGGCCAGGAGACTGTCGACCTCGGATACGAGAATGACGACAAGAGAAGCAATGCGTAGAGATGCCCAATGGATGATGGGAGCATCATCCCCTGTTCAGGCCAATACGGCAAAACCAACTACCATACACATGACAGAATGAATCGCACCACCCTGCGCGGTCCAGTGGCTTGAATGCTGCTGGTTCCACGCCATGTTGCGGTCGGCGACGGAGGTAGCTGATTGAACTCGTCCATAAAAAAAAGTGCATGTTGATGAGAGGACTAGTGTAGTAATGAATTGTTGATCTCCTGGATGCTCGCTGTGGAAAAAGCAGAATGGATGTCGGGTTGAGAAGGAAGTGGACGTGCTCTCATAGTCAGTCCCACAGGGGATCGCGTCAAGACTCCACAATAAACATCAACTGCGCGGGATGCTTTAGCGGGGCACTCAGTGGGTGCAGTGGTGGTCGTCTTTTTTCAGAGCAGTGAATGCAAGGACAGGTAGGACACGGCGGGGACGCGCTTCCATTCCCCAGCAACCTCTCTACGCGTCCTTCTTTTTGGGCAGGTGGTCTTCTCTCAGAGGCACCCTTAGGTCCCATTCCCATTCCCATTCCCATTCCCATTCCAATTCCAATTCAAACTCTGTCGACGAAATCTGTGAAAACTCTCAGCTGACTGCCTGTATTGTATTCCTTATCGTCTTCTGTTTCCCAGATCCTCTTCGGGCCCTGCCTGTCATTCCCACCAACCTCCAAGCCAAGCTTAGTCGGCCAGCAGTTGGCGCAAAATGGGCGACAGAAGTTCAACTCCGGCACGCACTCCGGCGAGGACCCAATCCACCGTTAAGAGATCTGGACTGGCCTCAACGGGCAGGCAGTCGAGTATTCTGGGCTTCTTCTCCAAAGCTGCCTCCTCCGGGACTCCCACGAACGCGGGCGCAACTAGCAATACCCATGCCAATCCCACGATTGCCGCTTCCAGTCCAGCTTCGGATGCAACAGCCACGCCTCGCGCAGGCCAAAAGGAAAAGTCACCAGAATGCCTGAAGGAAACCACAAAATCCAACTCAATTCTTCCGCCCAGACGGAGGAGGAGACTTGACGAGACGCCAGTCCCTAGTAGTGACGCCGTTCTACCCCCGAGCTCCCAGGAAAACCCAGGCACTGCCTATTCCAAGGATGATGACACCAGGACCATCATGATGCCCAGTAGCCCCATCAGGCGCAAGGCGAGTCATCCACTTCTTCCTTCTCACCCTTTTTCCCCAGCTAACCCATCATGACTTTAGGCGAAAGCGCTTGTCAACTATGCCGAGTCGTCAGATGACGACGGCGATGATGTCTTTCTCTCGTTTTCCGGGAGACCCAGAAGCTCTCGTCCATCACGCTCTCGATCACGACCCCAAGTCCTAGACGAGGACGACGAAGACGGTGCTTTCGAGATAGACGAGGATGTCATGAACGAGGAAGACGATGAAGACATGGCGGACTTTGTTGTCGACGACGACGAGTCAGATGAAGGCCCCTCAAAGTCCAAAAAGAGAAAACGACCGGCAGCACGCCCAAGTGCCCCACGCAAAAAGTCCGCCGTGTCCTCTCCTCCCGGCCCTCGGACAACGGCCAGGCAAGAGGAGGATGACCAAGATGAGGAGATGATGGACCATGTTCCCAGAACCTCAACCGCCTTGAAATGGAAGTATGATCCGGACAACATTGAACCAGCCGAACCTCGATCTGCCGCTCCTCGTTCTGCACAATTACCATTGGCCACCAAGGCAAAGCCAAAGGCACATACAAGAGAGCCTGAAGAGAGATACCCGTGGTTGGCCGATATCCAAGATGCAAACAGAAATCGACCAGGACATCCGGATTACGATCCTGGCTCCGTCTATGTGCCCCCATCTGCCTGGAAACAGTTTTCGCCGTTCGAGACGCAGTATTGGGAGATCAAGAAGAACCTATGGGACACGGTGGTCTTTTTCAAGAAGGGCAAGTTCTATGAACTCTATGAGAACGATGCCACCATTGGACATCAGCTCTTTGACCTCAAGCTCACTGACCGTGTCAACATGCGCATGGTTGGCGTCCCTGAAAGTTCGCTAGACATGTGGGTCAACCAATTTGTGGCCAAAGGGTACAAGGTTGCCCGGGTCGACCAGATGGAGTCTGCGCTGGGTAAAGAGATGCGGGAACGTGACACCAAGGCTAAGAAGGCGGACAAGATCATCCGCCGCGAGCTCACCTGCATCCTTACAGGTGGCACCCTGGTGGATGGTAGCATGCTTCAAGACGATAACGCCGTCTACTGTGCAGCCATCAAAGAGTCCGTCGTGGACGATAAGCCTGCGTTTGGCATTGCCTTTGTAGACGCTGCCACTGGACAGTTCTTCATTTCCGAGTTTGAAGACGATGTCGACCTAACCAAGTTTGAGACGTTCGTAGCCCAGACCTCCCCACGAGAATTGATCTTGGAGAAATCGCACCTGTCTACCAAGGCTCTACGGATTCTCAAGAACAACACGACTCCTACCACCATCTGGAACTATCTCAAGTCGGGAACCGAGTTTTGGGAGGCTGACGTGGCGAGGCGCGAGCTTGACTGTAGCGGCTACTTTGTCTCTGGCGAAGGCCAGGAGGAGGTCTGGCCAGAGAAGCTTAAGGAGGCTCGCGACAAAGACCTCTTGATGTCCGCACTCGGTGCCTTGACTCAGTATCTGCGCATGCTCAAGTTGGAGCGTAACTTGCTCTCCCAGGGCAACTTTGCCTGGTACAACCCTATTCATCGGAACGGCACACTCATCCTTGACGGCCAGTCTCTTATCAACTTGGAAATCTTTGCGAATACAGCCAATGGCGGCCCCGAAGGAACCTTGTTCCGTCTGCTGAATAGGTGCATAACTCCCTTCGGAAAGCGACTCTTCAGGCAATGGGTCTGCCATCCGCTCTGCAACATACAGAAGCTCAACGAGAGACTGGATGCCGTTGACATGCTCAATGGCAGCCACAGCCTCCGGGAGCAGTTCTCGTCTCAGATGAGCAAAATGCCGGATTTGGAGCGCTTGATATCCCGAATCCATGCTGGAGCCTGCAGACCCGAGGACTTTGTCAAGGTCTTGGAAGGATTCGAACAGATCGACCGTACCATGGAACTCCTCGAGTCCTATGGTGGTGGCAATGGGCTGGTTGATCGTCTCATTGCTTCCATGCCTGACCTCAAGGAACCCTTAGGATACTGGAAGACTGCCTTCGACCGAAAGAGAGCCCGTGATGACAAGCTTCTGATTCCTGAGCAAGGCATAGAAGAAGATTTTGACCGCAGCCAAGAAGAACTGGACCGGATCAAGGGGGAGTTGCAGGAGCTGCTTGAAAGGCAGAAGACTGCTCTACGATGCAAGACGGCAAAGTTCACCGACGTTGGCAAGGAGGTCTACCAGATTGAAGTCCCCAAATCAGTCAAGGTTCCTCCCACGTGGCGCCAAATGTCTGCAACATCCGCTGTCAAGCGGTACTATTTCAGGGAGCTGGAGGACCTCGTTCGTGAGCTCCAAGAAGCGGAAGAAACACACTCTCAGATCGTTAAAGAAGTCGCCTCGAGATTCTTCAAGCGATTCGACCTCGATTATGAGACCTGGTTGCAAGCAATCCGCATCATTTCACAGCTAGATTGTCTCATCAGTCTGGCCAAAGCGTCGTCTGCGCTTGGTCAGCCTTGCTGTCGCCCGGTGTTTGTGAATGATGAGCGGACCGTTGTCGAATTCAACGAACTACGCCATCCCTGCATGCTCAACACCGTTGACGACTTCATCCCGAACGACATCAAGCTGGGCGGTGATGAGGCGAACATTAACCTTCTTACCGGCGCAAACGCTGCGGGCAAGTCCACGATTCTTCGAATGGTAAGTGCTTGCCTTGGCCGTGGAGGCATCCGCCTCTTCTAATGCTCTTCCTCTGCTAACGCCTACCGTGCGCAGTCCTGCATTGCCGTGATCATGGCCCAGATAGGTTGTTATGTCCCGGCTGTGTCCGCCCGTCTAACCCCCGTCGACCGGATCATGTCCCGTTTGGGCGCGAACGACAATATCTTTGCTGCGCAATCCACGTTCTTCGTCGAGCTCTCTGAGACGAAGAAGATCCTGTCAGAGGCCACGCCCCGTTCCCTCGTTATTCTTGACGAGCTCGGACGTGGTACGTCATCGTACGATGGTGTCGCAGTCGCTCAGGCAGTTCTGCACCATGTCGCATCCCACATTGGTTGCGTCGGTTTCTTTGCCACGCATTATCACAGTCTTGCTACCGAGTTCGAGAATCATCCCGAAATCCGTGCCAGGAGAATGCAGATTGCAGTGGACGAGGAAAACAAGAGAATCACATTTCTGTACAAGCTCGAAGACGGCGTTGCAGAAGGCTCCTTTGGTATGCATTGCGCAGCCATGTGTGGTATTCCCGACAAGGTGATCCGAAGATCCGAGGTTGCTGCGAAGGAGTGGGAGCACACGAGCCGGTTGAAGGAGAGTCTGGACAGGGCAAAGACAGGCTGCTATATTCCGCTCGGAGTGTTGAGTGACGTGGCCAGTCTTTTAAGGAGCCAGACTGGGAAGGAGCGAGAAGTGGGCGACAAGGGCGTTGAAGTGCTGTTGAGGGCTATTGAGGCTCTTTGATGGGCGAGGACAAGCCCAAGTCCGCTAGTATAATTCCGCTCGGTGATCTTCAAATTTGCTCGGTGTACGGCGTCTATGTGGGGACCACACAAAACATATGGCTGATTTGTAGCCTTGCACAAGGTATACATGAGATTACGCATACGTATACATTGTTGACGTGTATCCCGATAATTTCTAGGCGTCGGACGACCATCGGGTTTGCAAAAACCCCAGGATTATGCCAAGAAACCGAGCTGCGCAACCCCAGGAGGCTCAAAGAAAGGGGTATGGAGATGATCGGGTTGTCCGCCTTGGCTTTGGACCGTGACCCTTCAGACTCGCATGGCTATTTGTTCCTTCTAGGTCGGCAACAAACCTGACCAAAGAAGCCTGGAACAAGTTGTTGAAGCCGAGGTGTTTGTAGGAGTGAGTTACATGCTCTTTCATTTTGGATCAATCCGGGCTTCCGCGATGCAAAAACGTGCCTGGCGATGACTCATCTAATGTTGCCCCCAGTCGCATATCTCACGCTCTACTACGTCTATCAAACAATCACCTCCTTCCCCATGATCAGCCAAGGGGTGTGTTTCACATTATGAAGATGTAGTATTGTAGGTATGCATTGTGAGTCCAGCGAAATGGGTTAGGTTAAAAAAGCAAAAACGTTGGACTGAATCCGGACATCCGATATTCACAATGGAGTCAAGTGTCTCGCTTAACTGGGTTGCTAATGATGAGCGGAAATTAGGATAGTCGTTCGGTTGGCGTAGTTGGCGGCCTCGCCTTCCTATTCCCCGTCGTACCCCGTCCCCCTTCTCATCAATACCTAATCAATAATCATCCAATCCATGACGCGCCAGAGATCCTGGCATTTTACTGAGCTTTTTTTTGTGTTTCTTTTTTTTTGGTTGTTTTTTTCACTTTCCCCTTTTTTCTCCACTCCACCCCCATGAGAAAGTCCAGTTTGGGGTGGGGGGTTCCATAACTTCCATTTCATGTTCCATTGTTTTTCCATAGCATAGGCGCCCACTATTTTCTTCTTTCCGCCTGTCCGTCTCTTTGTTCCATACCCTCGTTTCATCAGCGTCATGTTGAAGGGAGACAGGACTTGACCAGCCATAGACGGAAAGACAGGAAGAAGAGATATCGCTGGGGCTCGAAACAATGGCGCGCTACGAGTCCCTTCATGGGAATCACGATGATGAGGAGGATCATGTATCACACAATGAGGTTGGAAACCATGATGGAGATCATGAGCGACGGCACACTGGAAGTTCGAGGAGTTCGAAGTCATCATACACGGCAGTCGAGCAAGACGATGAAGAAGGCAGTAATGCCGGTAGTAGGGCTGTCTATGCCGCACTCTACGGGGGAGGAGGAGAAGGAGGAGGAGGCGGCAGTGGAAGCCCACCCTCCGGAGGCCCAGTCCATGTCAGCGGCGATCGGCTAGACTCTATGACCGGGACCGGAAACGATCATCACCAACACAACACTCCTCCTCCGGTCCTTCAACACCCCGGGCCCTTTGATGCACCACTTATCCCTCCGAAGAGCCCAGCCAGAAGCACCAACAACAATAACCCGTTTCTGTCTAACGTCAACACCACCACCACCACCACGACATCGACGCCGAGCAGTCAACAGGCCACCGACCACCAAATCCATGGCTCAAGCTCCTTTCGCTCTAGCTCTATCGCATCCGGAGATCCAGGAACAAGCCGCTCAGCCTCCCGCGACAGCACCAACTACGTGAACCAGTACTCCCGCTCATGGAAGCCTAGCTACGGGCTGCCACATTCACGAGACCATCATCATCATCCAGGACACTCGCCATTCCCGCCACTGCCGGAAACTGCAGAAGTGGAAGGGGACTATCATCACCACCACCACCACGGCCACAAGGATGATCATGACTATCATGATCATGACCATGACCATGACAGTAGTGATGATCCTCATGATTTGGATCAGGATGATTACATGTACGAGAAGGAGACAGGAGGCATGGCGACACCGCGTGGTACTACTGGTCGAGGAATTGGAGGGCCTGGGACGGGAGGAAGCTTCAAGGAAAAAGGCGGCAAGGGCGGCGGCGGTGGCGGCAAGGGCGGGATGAGGAAACTAATGCTGGTGGAGAGGACAGATACGAAACGCGGGAGGGGAAGGGGCAGACGAGGGACGGAGATGAGTGAAATCTCGATCGATGCGGCGGATTCGATATCACTTCGAGGGTTGCCGACTCATGGCAGCGGCGGCGGCGGCGGCAGCGGATCTCCCAGTGTTCTTACTCCCGGTATTGTTGGTGGGATGAACAGGAGCGAGCAACATGTGTCGTACTTCCATTTTGACTCGACGGAGACGTTGGTGCAGAGTAAGCAGAGTATGCTTGGGTGGTGGCTTGAGGGGCTGGGGATATTGGGAGGATTGTTGTGTATTGTTGGTATGTTGTTACCTTTTTCTTCTTTTCCTTCTGTTTTCTCATATTCTTCCTCATTCTCAAATAACCCCTTCTCGCCCCTCTCTGTTCCCCTGGCTCAATTGCGTGACAGACACGGAATGGACAGACACCACTGGAACACGCAGACCGCCCAGTCACAGGATGAAAGCCAGCTAACCCCTCATTCATCAAGTCATCGGCCTAGTCCTAAGCATCTACGACCACAAACCCCCACCGGCCACCTGGCCCGGCGGTCTGAACCTCAACGTCTTCCTCTCCTTCATGACCACCCTCGCCACAGCCTGCTACATGATCCCCGTCATCGAAGGCCTCGGTCAACTGCGTTGGCTTCGTTATACCGCCGGACGACGGACCGTGTCTCGGCCAGCAAGTGACTTTGAAGCTATCGACCAAGCCTCAAGGGGAATTCACCACTGCTGGAAACTACTCGGTTTTCAAGGAGGGTACGTAATCGTCCCCCCCCCCCCCCCCCCCCCCCCCCCCCCGCTCTTTCTTTTTTTTCCCCTCCCTTCTCTCAATGTAAACTCCACCACTAACACACCCACCCTCCCCAAAAAACTAGCCCCCTAGGCCTGCTCGCCTCCCTAATCACTTTTCTCACCCTCTTCACCCCCTCCCTCACCCAACTGCTCATCACCTACCTGCCCCCCCAACCCCACCGCAACAACTTCGGCGAACCCTTCGACAGCAACCGGGCGGCCGTGACGCTCATCCACATCAACTGGTCCTGGCTCTCCTTCTTACTAGTGCAAGTTCTCTTATCTACCGTTTTCCTCACCACCATCATCGTCCAGACTCGCATGGAAGGCATCCAGATCTTCAAGAGTTCCGCACTGCCGGGGATGACGGCTTTGGATGGGCAAGCAAGGAGTAGTCTGGGCGGTGCCATCATGGGGGGACAAGCGGGGATCCCAACGAACGCCGTGTTGGGGGAACGGGCCAAGAAGACCATTTTAAGGCTGGAGAGGAGTAGTGGTGCGACGACGGGTGGGGGAGGAGGTGGTGGAAATTATGGGTTGGTACAAGGGTTTGTGGTTGATCCAGGTTCGGCCTCCACCTCAAACTCGGGCTCGCATGGGTCGGGATCTGGGTCAGGGTCGGGATCTGCGGGGATGGGGTTGCGTATGCCAAAGGGACTGGGACTGGGATTGGGACTGGAACGGTTCCGTCATCATGAACATCATGTGCTGCCGGTCTATGATAAGGAGGGAGGCGGAGATGGATACGGGGGTGGAGGACACCAAGGGTTTGGTAATGATGCGGCTGAGAACTTGAGCTTCCCTGCTGCGGCCGCTGCGGCCGCTGGGTTTACGCCGTTGCCTATGCCAATGTCGAAGGCGAGGCCCATGCCGATAACGACGACGGTGCCTGCTTCAAGGGAAATGTCGGGGAGGAGGAAGATGAGGTTTAGCTTATTTGGAGGAGCAGGGAGGGAGAAACTGAAAGTGAGGGGCTCACCTGTCCATACCAGTAATGGAGGCGGGCAATTCTGAGTAATGGGGCTTGTTTAACAAAAGCATGGGAAAAAAACTGTGATTGAGCTGCCTGGCTGGTTTGAAACTAATGGATAATAATGAGACAAGGTACTAATGACGGGACTGTTGATGCCGTTACCCATAATGATCATCGCTGTGATAACTCTCCTCCATTCCCGAGTTTCTCTGCATGTTTTTTTTGGGTGTGCTCCAACATCCATTGCCATCGCTCCATTTCTTTCGTAACCTTCGCGTTCCTCGCTGGCGTTCCTCACACCCCAATTATAACAGTCCAACGCTTCAAGTAGTTCCCAAAAAACAAGTGTGAAGAACATCAAAATGCTAGCAGACCTATGGAATTTTCGGGTCGGCCGCCAAGTCATGGGCCGTCAGAGGGTACATATGTGTTCTCCTTGAGCAATCGTCAGCGGAATCCATAAACAAGAGCTTGGAGGTGCGGGATTGTTACTCCCACGCCTAGATGGCCGACTGGATCAAACACTTACTTGATGTCGAACGGGCAGAGTCCGAGTCACGGATGTCATGATCTGGCGGTGAAGTTCCTGGCCACTCGAATTGCCTTCTCAAGGCTCTGGGCTAGAATGTCACGGTGCCTCGTCCAGACAGTTCACGTCATGCCGTTCAAGGCTGGGTCGGTCTGGGAACTGTGCGTTGCATCTGAAGCACGTGAGCCAGGTGTTGGCATCATGTTCTTTCATGTGTTCTTCAAGATCTTCTTCCTCCTCGAACTCCTTCTGGCACTTGTCGCACTTGTGGTACATGATGGGATATGGTCCCTCGCACTCATGATCGCTAATGCCATGTGGTTCTGTAAACTCTTCGTTGCAGACCGGGCATTCGAACAAACCCTCGGAATGGTCTGCCATGTGGTCGTCAAAACTTTTCAGCAGTCTGAAATCCTTATTGCACCTGTCGCAGTGGAAAGGTCTCTCATCAGCATGTGTATCCAGATGCTGTCCCAAGAGGTCAGCCGATTCGTAGCGTTGATCGCAGTAATTGCAAATGAAAGGCCGGACTTGATGAGTCTCCCGGTGCTGTAGAAATGCCTGTAGCGAGTCAGACGAGAAATCGCAGATGCCGCACATGTGTTGGCCTGGCCCGGGGGAACCACTTGACGAGGACATGTTTGATGTTTTTTCCCTATGGCCATACCTCATAGTCAGCCGGTGTAGTTGGGACCAATGGGTGATGTGGCTTACTTTTGCAGGTCAATATACGACAAGCGTATTGACTCTCGAGGGACCAGAAACAGGAGGCTGAAGAGGAGAGAATGCTGCGAGTGTCCAGAGAGCAACGGGTTCGTTCGTGTTGGAGAGAACTTTGGACAAGACTGGATTATTGATGCTTTTCAATGCTGATTGGTAAAATGACGTCTAGAGACTTCAGACTCTGTGTGGTGAAGAAGATCAAAGAGAGCCAGGGGGTTGATCGTATTTAATGATAAGTCAGGCCCAATAACAAGCCACGCGGTGAAGCGCGTCTCAAGGTCTGCATTCAACCATGATGCCTTCTGCTGAGCTGTCCAGAGAATAGGTGAGGCACGAGTGGACGACCATGGAGAGGACTTGCAAGGACCACTGATGAAAGTCAGGGATTTTGGTTGGCAAAGGGCATGGTCGAAGCATTCTTTCCAGTCTTTTTAGGTTGTCTTCTTTGGCGAGCGGCGCCTGAGATGGAGGAAAGAGACGGGCCAGTCAGTCAGTCAGCAGGAGGGCATTCAAGTTGGAAGCAGACAACCGAAGGAAGGTGATGCCACCATGATTGTTGTCCATCGTTGCCCGGTTGCCCTGTTTTGCCTGGGGTTGGACACTGGAGGAGCAACGGAAGCGATGACAAAGGCAGATTGAGTGTAGATGGCGGACAGCTTGACGAAGAGAAAGGGCGGGGGTCTGGTCAAAGGATAGAGGTAGGTAGGTATCTCGAGATGGTTTCCAGTTTGATCGCGACTTCCCTGGATACGGTATGCGATGCTAGAGGTACCTACCTAGGTATGTACACTAGGTACGTAATGTATTGGTTGCAGCAGCTTTCGAGTCGCTTTGAGCGAGCAGGTGCGTGCGTGTGTTGAGGCAATTGCCCAATCCCATTGATGGATGCGCGCACGACAGGGGCAACCTCACCCGTCTTCAAGTTCCATTCTTTCCTCAGCCATCCCTACCTACCTAGGTAACTACCCAGGTAATTAGACTAGAGGTAGGTAGGTACCTAGGTAGGTAACTCTTGTTGATGGACCAGAAAGAGACTCGACACTCATCGACACTCTCTCTGCCAGTGCTTGACATGGTCCTCGCTGCCCCACTCATGGTTCTGATTGTAACCCCAGTTACAAGAAAGGGTTAGGGTCACTATCGGCCTCCGTCTCCAGCTAGGTTCCTTGTGTTTCGGTTCCTCTTCGGGCAACACAAAATTTGTCGCATCGGCCATTGCGCAGATCCAGACCGTCGAACCTCGATCCACACATCAGGCCACAACCCACCTCCCTCAACTATGCTTAGCACACGTCTGGGTCTTTCTCCCCTGCTTCACTCCTCCAAGCAAGCATCCTCAGCCCTATCACGCCTCGCAACGACGTCGACTCCCCTGCCACGCCTCCGTCTCACCACGCTCCCGAGTGCTACCCCGCGCCGCTTCTGCAGCTCCCACCCCGCCGTCGACGACGATAAAGACCGCACCAAGAAGGACATCACCATGTATCTCCAGGAGACGCACGACAAGGTGTTTGAGAACAACAAGTCCTGGGCCGCCGAGCAGGTCGCCAAGGACCCCGACTTCTTCAAGAAGCTCGCCGCCGGCCAGAACCCCGAGTACCTCTGGATCGGATGCTCCGACTCGCGCATCCCCGCCGAGCAGATCACGGGCCTGCAGCCCGGCGAAGCCTTTGTGCACCGCAACATTGCCAACCTGGTCTGCAACACGGACCTCAACGTTATGAGCGTCATTGAGTATGCCGTCAAGCACCTCCAGGTCAAGCACATTGTCGTCTGCGGCCACTACGGCTGCGGCGGTGTCAAGGCCGCCATGACCCCCAAGGACCTGGGCCTCATGAACCCCTGGCTGCGCAACATCCGCGACGTCTACCGCCTGCACGAGAAGGAGCTCGACGCCATCGCCGACGAGGAGGCCCGCTACGAGCGCCTCGTCGAGCTCAACGTCTACGAACAGTGCCGCAACGTGGTCAAGACGGCCGCCCTCCAGCAGTCGTATGCCGAGAACGGCTTCCCCATCATCCACGGCTGGGTCTTCAACTTCCGCAACGGCATGCTCAAGGACCTCGAGGTCGACTTCAAGACCATCCTCAAGGATATCCAGAAGATCTACAACCTGACCAACTAAGCTATCGATATGGCAATGGCTACAATTTGGGTTGTGTGTGTGTGTGTATTGTATGTACTGTTAAGCGAGTTTATGAGCGATTTTTTGGAGAACTGGGCACGGGGTTTATAGACGTTGGCTGGTGTGGGACTGGGAGTATGATCTGATATGAATATATACAACACAAACAAAATAAGAGTTTGCATATCATATCACTCGTCTATCACTTCAACTCTCTTCTTCGGCGTGTTGCGATTAGATTGGAATATCCCTATGTCCGTAGCAATTTGGATGGACGTAACCAACCAAGTGGACCGTTCGTGGTTCCGAGGGTACCGGTACCGCACCAGCATCACCCAAGGAAGTGTGGGGCTTCACAGCTGGTAGGGCTGACTGAGTGACATGCAACCACGAACCATCCAGTGTGTTGGCTTCATGATTGACTTGCCATATGTACATATGCATCCTGCAATCGAGCCTCGATCGTCTCGTCTCGACAATTCGTCCGTGCTGTTTCCGATCGGATTGCAACTGAAGCTTCCCGACCCCAGGGCCGGCGTTTTCCCATAAGTTGAGGTTGAGACGAGACGAAAAGGAAATCCCGCTCTGTTTTGTCCAATCGGCGGGGATTACGCGAAGAATGCAGTACATATGTAACTTTTAGTAGACTGCTGCTGGTCTTAACCCTCTCTCGTTGCCTGTATCTCACCGCGTACTATCAGGGTAATCCAAAAGTATCTAGCAAACCTCCATGGTAGACTCCAAGCTGGTGTGTTGAGATGATCCCTTCTCTCCAAGTTCTTGAAGGAACAGATTGTTACTATTTCTACCTGGCACTCTACCATCCACATCATCAGCATAAGTGATTTGACTTTTCTCGAAGTTGCCTGCTCTTTTTTCCCAGCTGCGACGACTTGAGTGGTGGTTACTGCAGTTTCCTCCACCGAAGGGGTTATTTAGTTGCGATCGAATTATGCACTTGGGGCATGGAGTTTTGGACCCAAGAAGGGAATGTTGTGTGGCAAGAGGTATAATGAAGCATGAGAAAGGCTTGTTATACCTATATCTCGAGATTACGCAAGATATGATCTGAAGACAAGCATTCTCAGATAATCGAAAGTATTGGACCCTCTGAGCACATAAATGGTCATGGTTTGCTCTGGCTTTTCCCCTCCTAGACCTACTTGCAAAGTACCTGCACGCGGCGGTTGTGGAGGAGTATAAGTACCTTAGATACGTGGATAATCATTGGGGCAGATGCAGTCAGGCTAATGTGTGTTTGTAATTCTTCAGTTGTTTCCCATCTATTAACTAAATTCGTATGAGGACTATATATACAAAAGAATACCCACTGCTTTCGAGTGGTAAAAACTAAAATAAAAAGGAAAACGTTGCTTGCTCTCTTCATGACAACGATGACAGATGACGCGGTTCGATGCGATGCGTGACAATAATATCTTCTCTTTAATCCCTCCCGCATTTCCTTCCTTCCTTACTTTCTTCCTTTCCTTCGTTCCCCCTTTTCGCTTTCTATAAGTAGGTACTATAATGACGCCGCAAAATGTTTACAAGACACAAATAAATGACAAGAGACAGACGTGATGAGTAATAAGGAAAAGTTAGCTGATGGTGGTATCTCTTTATCCAAACTGCCACGACCATGATTAAGCAATCCCCGTATTTTTATCCCTTCCTCTCCCACAACGCACACATACGCTGGCAATCTTGGACAATGATGGAGATAAAACAAAAATATATATAGAGATATATATATATATGATATGTGAATGATATGCTTTGCGCGTGAGAGTAGCCTTGCGTATGTATGCGTATGCGTGCGTGTTTTCGTGAGTGTATGAAGACGTTTCACGACCGGTTCGGCTCCACCATCAAATCCACCATCACCACAAAGAGCTTGTGACCCTGTAATGAGACCACGAATTCCAGCCAAACTTGGCCACAGCAGTCGCATCGCACACCATCCATCGCCATCAACACTCAACTCCGCCATTAAGTAAGAGATGTAAAAGTTCGTTTATGGCTTCGCCACCTGTTCCTTTCTGAAAAACTTGAAGAATCCAACTGGAATAATCAGCTGGAAAAGCAAGCAAACCCAGAAGTACGGGCTCGCAATGCCGGGATACAAGCCCTGCGAGAAATCGGGGAAAGTCGTATTGGGCGACAGCGCGTTGGGGCTTGTCGCGCGTCCAATCAGCGTGAAGGTGGAACCGATCACTTGGGCGCCAATCAACACCACCAACACGTGTTGTCTCGTCAGTGTCGCCAGCAGCATCATGCCGAGACCGACGCTCTGGATGTTATCCAGCAGGCCCAGCCACAACCAGAGACACCTCGAGAGGACGGCCGAGCCGACGGGGCCGCCGGCCCACGGGAGGTACCAGCCGATGCCGCTGCAGGCCCACATCTCCTGGGCCCAGCGAGGAGCGCAGAGACCGATGGCGAAGATGGGCAGGAGCCATGTGTGCTCGTCCGAGAAGTAGGAGAAGCCGTAGAGGACGATACTCCAGAGCACCACGAAGAAACCAAGGGCCATCAGGAAGATGCCCCAGTTGGGGATGAACTGCGTCGAGAACAGGAAGCTCCAGCTGCGGCCATAGGGCGCCGACAGCCAGTAGTTCTGGAGAATGATCATGACGAAGAACCAAGGCACAATCTTACGCCTGTACAGCGAGATGTAGAAGCCGGGGATCGTGGCCGGAGACTGACGGTAGAAGTCTGGCAATCCGACAAAGAGAATCGCGCCAATTGCCCAGAGGAAGATGGCAACCGGGACACAAATGACAAGGGCCAAGGGGACGCCCGACTCGCCAATGAACTTGGTCATGGTCTGAGCCTCGCTCGATACAGTCGCGCCCCAATACCAAAGACCGAGACTGTAGACTTGGGCGATACCGGAAACGATCAGGGCACGAGTAATCCACTGCCTGGTAGGAGCACCACCTTCGTCACCGAAGTTGAGGGCGAAGGACAAGGCACCATGGCTGGCTCCGGCCGCGTAAAAGGCGGTAGCCGCGCTTGTCACGCTGTCAGCCACCTTCCAGTCACCAATGAAGGGCGCGACACCGAGAAGAAGGAAGGCGAGACCGAAGAAGAACCAGGGAGCAGACAGGGCGTAGACCGACTTGAAGTTGCGCTCCATACCCCACCACATGAGGGATGTAGCAATGTACACACCGCCGACCGTGTAGAGCTTCTCGGGCGTCTGGGCTTGTGAGCCGCTCAACAGGACAATCTGGTAAGAGTTGACAGAGATGATTTGACCAAGAGCGAGGAAGAACGAGTAGAGCGGCCAGTCACCGATGCGAACGGAAAGGATCTTCTTGAGACCAGTGGGAGCCTGGTAACCGTCACCCAACAAGAACTCATCGTCGTAATCGCTGCGCCCACCCGGTGGCGACTCCTCGAAGACAGACCTAGCCAAGCCACTGGGGGTAGCGCTGCGCATAGGTTGGCGGCCACGGCTAACAATCGACTCGCTGCGATCTCCGTTTCTCGACTCGGGTCTGCCACCTCCACCACCCCGGCCCATACGGCTGGCGTCTCTGTGGCGACCAAGCTTCGCGTCTCTGTACCTAGCAAACCACTCCTTTTCACTCCTCTTCAAGAACGTTTCAATGCAGAGCTCACTGGAAGAGTTGCTAGCGGTCAAGGCCTCGAGCATCTGCTCGAACTCGGCATAGTATTCGCCGTTGGTATCGTTGAAGAACTGATCAACCTTTTGAAGCTTAAGATCGTGTCGGTCACCGACAACATCCGGAAGACTGAGCAGGCTGCTGTTGCGGTGGGCTTGTGTGAACGCAGGACGAGGGAAGGCAAGGCCGCCATCAGGACCAAGGCCAGGCGACATGGGTCCTCCATTCTGGGCACGGATCGCAAAGCTGTCTACACTCATAGTACTCTCACGAGCACCGTTGGGCTGCAAATAGAAGTTTCCACCAATGGAGCTCGCAGTAGAGTCGCGGGCTCCCGGTGACTCGGACCTTCCGCCTGCCCAGGGAGCACCCGGCGTCGGGAGATCGGGAGAAGCAAGATCGCGGAGCGTGGGTGTAACAGGACGGGAGGGAACGGCGAGAGGACCAGGAGACGAACGACCGCTGCCAGGATCGGCGTAACTAGCACGCGACGAGGCACCGGGCACACTGAGGCCCGGGCTCAAGACTTCCAGCTTCTTCTTCTTCTGCTCCTTGATGTGGATACGGATAGACTCGCTGTACAAGTCGTCGAGCTGCTTAACCCACTGGGCGACGGGGAAACGCTGCTTGGCGGACCACGCACGCATGACAGCTCTCTTGCTGTGCTTGCAGGCAAGGGCGGATTCGATAGCCTGTCTGAACTGTTGGATCAAATGGGAGGGCGTCATGGACTCGACAGTGTACCAGAAACCAGGCATTTGACCGAGACCACCGACACGAGCACCGACACCCAAGGCACCCTTTCTTCCGAACTCGACAGCGACCAAACCGAAGGGCTCATCACGGGAGGGGATCAGGGCAAACTCAGCACCGGTGAAGATGTAGGGGGGAAGCGAGGTGAACTCGGGCTTGCTGAAGACACGCTTGGGATATTTCTGCATGAGCTTCTCCAGCTTGAGGGCAGCGAATCGACCGTAGAGATCAATGACAGGACCAACAGCGATGAGCTGCGTCTTGGGGTACTATCATTCGAATTTTGTCAGCAAACAGTATCCAGGCAATCATACGCAATAGGGCAAAGCTGACTCACCTTTTCCAAAATGCTGGGGAACAGATCAGCAATCAGATCCACACCCTTCTGAAGAGACCATCTACCAACGAAGACGAAGAGCTCAGCCGAAGGGTCAACCTCGAGACCAGCCCATTCCTGTGCCTGGCGGCGGTACTCTCCTCTCTTCTCCTCGGCTGCCTGGTCAACCTCAACGCCCTTGGCTTGGTCATTGGCATCCTGGCTGGGATCCCAGTCGGCGGTATCGGAAGGATCGGGGTTGGGAAGCTGGCCAATGTTCTTCAAACTCCAGAAAATAGGGTAACGAGCCAATGAACGATCACCGTACTTGCGGGACACACCGACAGCACCGAAACCACGCTGGTGGATACGGAGATAACTGGCGCCAGCGTGCAACAGGTTGAAGACGGAACCATACTGAACGTAATCCTTGACAACTTCAGGCGGCAGGTTGAACACCTCGCAGACTTCCTTTGCTTCCTCGGGGGTACGCATCGGCCACATACCCTGGAATTCGGCGTTGTGGAGCGACAGACAGACGGGAATGGTCTGGGGCAACAGATAGAGGGGAGCGGCGGCACCGTGGTAATCGTTGATATGGTAGATATCGACCGGGAAGCGGCGGATAGACTCGGCGATACAGTAGTTCCACGCAGCGTACAAGATGGCACTTTCAATATCGTCCATACGAGCGATGTAAGGATCGGCCTTGGTCTGCTTGCGGAAGATGGGAGCATCGAGAAGGACGTAGGTGATGTTCTTGACGACATAGTAGTAGACCTCGATCTCATAAGGTTGGCCCATAACATCGACGTACATGGGCTCGGCCTTTTGCATCTTCTCGAGAGGATAGTCGACGTCGCCTACCACGGGAATGACCCAAACGATGTCCATGTGGTGCAACGCGTTCGCCATCAGCTGGGCCATGACACCCAAGCCACCAATCTTGATCTTGATCTTGAAGTCATCAATGTTGTACTCCATGGTGGCAATCAACACGGTTCGCCGGCCACCGGCAGCACCAAGGGGAGAAAGCGCACTGCTCGGGGGCGGTGGGGTAATGGCGTTCATCTCAACGCCCTTGCCGACGTTCGCGATGTTAAGCTTCGAAAGGTTGCCAATCTTGAGTGGCATCCAGCCCTTGGTCGCGAAACCGGACTTGTTGACCTTGACTTGGTAGAAACTGGTGACGTAGATCCAACCAGCGAAGCATGCCAGCGCCACGGGTAGGATTGCAAAGAGCCAGAAGAGAGCAATCTGGACGTTCATGTTGCCAGCCGGCTCCAAATGGTAGGTCCAGGTCGCGTCATTGTAGTAAACCTTCCACGCAAGAGCTGGCGCCGGGGGAGCATCGGTGATGTTGATGACGTTGTTGGCAAGACTGCTAGGCGGAAGGCGGTCCACAACGTGGTCACCGTCAATATCGCCAAAGATGAAGGAGACATCAGGCTGGTTGTCCGGATTGATACCCCAGATGTTAAGCTGGAAGTTGGCCGGCCATTCATACATGTAATGCAACGACCAGGTGTTGTGGCCGACAAGATCCATCGAACCCGGCAGGCCCGTGTCGTAACCCCACTTGTTGAAGGGACCGTGAAGCTTGATGTGCGGGAACACACGCTGGTAGTCGACCCCCTTGTCCGAGTGCTGAATAAACGCCGATGAGCCCAAAGGCTTGCTGAAGTATTGAACTTGAATATGCTTGCCCTGCCAGGCCTGCAAAGCAGTTCCCTTCCACGGCTGGCCGGTAACACTGGTCTCCTTGCCGGTATAGTCCACCCAATCGCTCCACGTAGATCCAAAGTTGGTGCTGTAACGCCATTTCGTGGCGCCGGCAGCGTTATGCTTGATCCTGTACAGGTTGTTGCTTTCGCTCTGAAGAAGGTCCCAGTTGTAGGTTGCATCCATTCCCCACACAACAGGATTGGAAGGCTTGCCAACTCTGAGCAAGAAGTGATCGCGAGTACCTTTCGTCACCTTGCTGTTCTTCGTTGCGGCGGTAGGACCAAGCGTGAGCTTGATGATGCCGTCAGCAACATTGGTCAAAGTAGCACTCCACTTCCAGGCCGAGTTGATTGCTCCCGTATACTTGATTTTGTCTGCATCGCTGGGTGTAAACAAACCGCACTCAGGTGTGGTCCAAGAGAGCGACGTGGGGGGATTCACGCCATCTTGCGTCAGGTTGACAGTGAGCGCCTTCGTCACGCTATCGCAGTCCATCTCAGTATTGAACTCAAACGTGATGTTAATCTGGCCGTTGATTTTGGTCGAGTCAAGAGGCTGGTCGTGTCCTGGCGTAAACCGGGTGATCATCGGTGCTGGCTTCATCCAGCGGTCCTCAGGTTTATCCACGTAGACACGGAACTCGAACGGGTTCAAGGTGACCTCTGAAAGGCAGCCCATGTTCTTGCCCGTGTCGGTATAGTTGTTCTTGACGGTAGACGAAGACAGCGTAAGGACATCGCCATCGTCCATCAGGTTCTTCACCTTGCTTCCGGCATCAAAGGGCGAGAGAAACGCGGTCTCCCTCTGGTCACAGTTGAACTTGTAAGTTGTTGTGTTCTCTCGGTTATGGTAAACAAACCAAACAGGCTTGTCCTTGAGCGCGTCTTGCACTCCAGGGTACAGTCCGCGGACGACGCTCCAGATGCCACGTTCCGTAGGGTCACCGCTGCCTTTGAGCAACGTGAAATCGGTCTGGTTGGAAAGCTTTTCAAGCAGCCAGCCGTGTTCCAGGACTCCAAGCTCGGAAGAGTTCCGCATGGCGAACATGTTCTTCAAGATGTTGCGCACAGGCGCAGCAGGATTGCGGTGATCCCAGCCCACAGAGGGATCTTTGCAGCCGTTTTTGGCCTTGGTAACCGGCCAATCGACGTAGAGATCGTTTTTCAGCGAGAAACAACCGTGGGCCATCCATGCTGGGCTGGGAGCCATTGCCTGACGACCGTAGACGTAGTTCTCGGCCGTGCCGTCCAGCGCGTATAGCTCCTGTTCTTCACCGTAGTACATGAGGGGGGCGCCAGGCAAGAGGAAGGTGGTGATGAAGTAGGCGAGAAGCATACGCTCGGTACCCTTTTCAATGGCTGGCCAACGGAACACGTCCTGGTTGGATGTACCGTAGAGATGGCGAGGATCGAATTCACCAGTGTTGGCATTCCAGAAGTCGTTTGTTGCGATCATGTGGTGCCAAGTCTCGATCCAGTCCGTAGGCAAATCGTAGCCGGCTCTGAGGTTGCCGCTCATGCCCAAGAAGCGGGTCATGAAACGATAGACGGAATAATGGAACGCGCCAGCATCCAGGGCACTGTTGCCCTTCTCGCGAACGAAGTACTTGGAGATATCGGTAGTCGACTTGTTGAGGGTTAGAGCCTTTACGGGGTCATCCAAGAGTTCCTCGGCTGGTTTGGGCTCGCGACCGCGACCGAGGTAGATAGATCCAAGAGTGTTACCACTCGTGATTTCTCCGACGACAATGAAGTTGTCCTTCTTGAACTTTTCCTTTGCGCACTTTCGCATCGCGCTGCTGAAATGCGCCTGAGCATCAACCGTGACCTGGACGGCCTTGTCGATACGGAAACCGTCGACGTCCAACATGCCGATTGTCATGCAGGAGAATCGGGCAAGTCGAGCAAGCACGTCGGGCTTCCACTCGCGAAGACGGTCCTGGACGGAGGCGAACTTGGCAAGCTGACGTTGCCAATCAGGGAAGACACCGAAGGCTTCGATATCACCATATTGATCGAAGTCGCTGTCGTAGCACCCCTTCAGCTTATCGGGCTTGATCCGCTTGCCATCTTCGTACCAAAACTCTGGATAGTCGCACGTTTTGTTGTATGTGTTGCCGATGTCGAAGTCCAAATAACGCCGATCGCTCTTCCACAGGACCTTGTGTTCCTTCTCAAGGAAAGGCGTACTTGTGTTCAGGTAACCCTCGAAACCAATGAGATCACCCATGCTACAAATCAGGTCAGCCATCACCGCGACCGGGAGTAAAGAGTTCGGAGCCAGGCTTCACTTACGTTGCCATAGTATTATCCATGATGACCCACATGCCGTGGGCGTGAATGGCGTCGATCGCCTCCTGCCATTTTTTGATATTACCGAAATGCTTATCGAGAAGAGTCAAGTCAAGTGGCTAGCAAGCAGGAACGGTCAGCTTGGGGTCTTGTCGTCGACGTTGAAACGTGGGGAAAACCTACCGAGTACGAATCCGCACCCCACGGCTGGTTGATAAAGGGGGATCCTGCAATGTAGATTCCCTGTCATGGTTTTTTTCTGTCAGTTTCCGCCAGTTTGAGGGGTGCATGCAGTCGGCTCGATCGTACCTTGACTCCCTGTCCCTGAATGTAATCCAGCGAGTCGATGATTCCCTCCACGTCACCGCCGAACCGGAGCTGATTGCTCATGATATCGGCCTCGAAAAGCGTGCCATTGGCATTGTCGTTGCTTGGCTCGCCATTTACCCAACGATCAACAAAGACGGTGTAGAAGGGTACTCGCCAGTTTTTGGGCGAGGGGAAGTATGTAAAGTTCGGGTCATCCTCTGTTCGGTCGCCCCAGTAGTCGAGAGGACTTGTGGCGGTTTTGTTCCGGTTGAGATTGTATTCTATCTCTTGGGCATCGTATCGGAGGGCGTCAGTGAGTGTAGATGTTGTCGCTAATGTGAAGAGAGCGCGAATCGAAAACAACGCAAGACGAGTCATCGTCACCGTCGCTCACCACTTCATGGGGAGCGACAGGAAAACTCGAGTACTGTAACGAAAGACAGAATAAGTAGTAGTAAAAGAAGTAGTAGTAGTGGTGGTGGTGGTGGTGGTGGTGGTGGTGGTGGTGATGGTGGTGGTAATGGTGGTCGTGGTGGTCGTAGTAAGAGCAGGTAGAGAGAGGTAGGCAATAGGCGTGTAAACGTGTGTAAAACGAACGACGACGACGGAACCGGCCCAAGATCTCCAACACAAGCCACGCGAATGAAGGACGATACAGAATATGGAACGTAGTTTGAGAAGAGGAAAAGATGTGCTGGCGGCCCCAAGGTGTTGGATACGTAACAAACGGATCTGGCCGTCGGTGGCTGGCAACCCCACGACATGAACATTGAGCTTTCAACAGGCCCACCAGGCAGAAAGGGGCTTCAGCCATTCTGGGGCAACTCTTGATGGCTTGCCAAAGCTCGGATGCGTTCATGGTTGTTGGCACATCCGTGTCTTCCGACCCAGTTTGTGATGCACGGTGAACAAGAGGGCTGTCGGCCAGTAGAAGCCAACAGAGGAGCGCGATTGGGGCCGTTGTGTGACCCACTCAACGTCAAGCGACGTGGTGCTGTACTGTGCGGCCCCTATTCGGCGGTGTCTAGGGTGTCATGTCGTCTGAACGGCCCACCAGCAAAACGTTCCAAGGAGCCCAGAAAAGGAGGCACAACGGCATTCTCTCACCCGTCCAGGTGGTATCTGCGACAAAGAAGCCGTCCAAATGGTCCAGTAGCGTCCTCGTCAGGCGTCAGGGCTGTTTTGGAGCGTTTGGCACCTTGCTTCTCGACTGTCCATCTCACATTGTGTACACTACTATCATCACCGCGTTTAGTTCAACGCAGAACGCCATCGGATCTCCATCAGACGGGGCGGCATGGGCAAGCAGTTTTGGCGCGGCTTGATGGGGGCGGGGCGCGAGACAGGCCCTAGGAGGAGGCCCCTACACTGCACTAGACAGGCTAGTAGCGTATAGGCTATTGCGTAGAGAGGCTAGAGATAAAGAGGGAACACCCTATTGTTCTGCAAGACCAGATGGAAGGAAATGCTTTGTTCGCTGGATTGCCCATCATTTCGATTCGCAAACTCTCGCTATCTCCGCGACATGATCGGCAATCCTGGCGGCCAACAATTGTTGAAAGCAGGAAAGCCGGAAAAGGTTCCACGATGAGGCGACACCATTTTTCCAGTGCTTTTTTTGGCTTCTTTGAGCACCCACCCGGACGGCCACCCCCTGCTCCGCCGCACTGACCAGGTCTTCCATAGATACCGCGTACATACCGGTAGCGTTTCTAGTGTGTCTGGGTGCAATACGAGCGACCTAGTCAAGTGTGGTGTAAACCAGGTACTGGGCACGGTAGGAAGTGGAATTTTTATGCTATTGTAAGGTGAGGTGGGAGGAGTCCAGTAAAGTGTGTGTTAAAAAGGGAAAGCTTGGCAGCCCCTGGCAGCCTCCATCCACCCTGCAGTGGTCGGAAAGAACATCAACCGATTGGGCCAATCGGGAGGCCTAAACGCTCAGGAACAACCGCACCGGCTGGGCACTGGACCACCACAACCACCCACCATTACCACCACCCACCCACCATCACCATTATGCAGTGTCGTGTTATCTAGAGGGTAGTGTAGCAAATAGCAGGGTGCGGCTCTGGCCTTCTCACAGTGTGCCCCTGACATTTCTGTGCCTTGTGCCTGCGTCGGCATATGATTGTCCATGTTGGATGTCGGCGCGGTAACACATAGCACGTGGGGTCGAAAGGGGCGAGGGACGATGCAGTGACATAGTTGAGTGTAGTGTATAGGTAACCAAGTTTCCTTGTTGCTGTTTGCTCCATTGTCTGGTCCGTCACACGAGAGCCAGCCAGCGTACCGTACCATAGTGGTTGTAAACAAGATCGAGAACGATGACGGCAACAAGAGACAGCAGCCGACAACAACAGGCAGACCGGTTGCTGAAGCCCGGGCAGGAGAAAACGAGTACCTGGCAGCCGATGGGTTCAGTTTCATGGTACGAGAGGGAGCCTTGTTTGCTGGATCTCGCTTTCCTTGGCAGAGGCGTGGTAAGGGACCGGTATACTATTCTTCCATTCTTCCCATTCCATGTTCGAATCGCTCACGTCGCGAGTGTCGCCATGTCTGGCGTCGCCGCAGAGGAGACCCTGCTAGGTAGGCCTACTACTGTGAGCAGGGCAGGGCTTTCTCTCTCGCTCTCTCTCTCTCTCTCTCTTCTTTCTCTCTGTAGCTTGTGGTCTGTAATCTGTTAGTGTAGGTAGATCTGCACTGCGGTGGTGTTTCGCCGTGATGCTGCCCTGGTCGTGTTTTTCCCAAACTTTTGCAGTGGGGAGGTGGCCAAGGCTCTGCAACATGCCAATAATAAGGACAAGAAGTAGAACATGGAAGCTGTCGAACAAAATAGCTTTGCCAACGGCATGTACCTAGTGTAGTGTATGGAATCCGGATTGGCTAAAGTGGGCGTTGTCCCGTATTGGACAGGTGGGAGGACTGTTTCTGGCTGAACCGACGACGGAACGAATAGCCGGGTTTACGATTGATTGGCAAAGAGTAGTGGACATGGGTGGGTTACAGTGGGCTGCCAAGAGGGCTGCTTTGTGGATCGGACAAGCGGTAGTACAAAGGTACCTGCTGGTCGAGAAGGGAATCGGGAGAAACCAGGTCCCACAGCCCGCCAGAATGGAAAGGGGGCTGCCCTGGCCGGCCAGAGTAGGTAGGCAGAGTGGGCAGCAGTGGACAGGAACACTTCTTCTCAGGAACAGGGGGCAGCGCAGGGCAATGTGGACCGTGCTTCTCCGCCCGGGAAAATTCGAGAAAATCTCGCGTAATTTATAGCGCCTGAACTACTACGACGCTCTAGGTTTATAAAACGGCAAGGACGGTACGGCGACTGCTCGTATCGACGTATCCATCTCTTGCTAGCTTTAGGCCCCTAGATCCCGCCAGCGTCGTAAATCGCATGATGGCATCAAAATATTTCAAGTGCGCAATGGGCCGAACAATGCCATGCTTACATACCTAGTGGTATCTTCATTCCTGCCGCTCCCGTCCCGTATGATAGATGCAATAACGGGCGTTACGCGGTCTACCTTTTTACGTCTTTGACATTACGCTACAGATACTGAGTATCAACACACTGCACCGTGTCAGTCTTGGATAAAGTACTGCCTGAGGTGTCGGGTGGTCAGCGACTTGCTTGGACACTATTGAACTTTGCCCGCTGTGCCAACATTGGGTGAACACCAGGGCACCACACTGCGACATTTCCATGACACTAGCAGGCTGTCACCCTCCACCACTACGGTCACCGGCCACCTCATCTCACCGACTCTTGCCATCAATGTAAAGAATGCGACAACCTGCACTAAAGCAGCACTTGAAGAGAAAAAGGGACCTGCATCACTGCAGCTGCTTAGCAGCACCAAGTGGGTTCGCTTCATTTATGGAAACCCACGAGGTTTGGATTGCCCATGGCTTTGATTGACAGTGGGTGTCGGGTCAATCAAAGGTTAAAGCAATGCTGGCAACCCTGGCCTGTTCATTTATTTTTTGGTCTTGGCTGCTCCATCATCCCCCCCTCCTCCTCCTCCTCTTCAGTCGCTTCGCCCCCTTTTCGCCCACTGTCACCACCCTCCCTGCTGCTTCCCTCTCGTCCAACCCTGACGGCTCTCAGCTAACCCTCAGCAGTGACCGATCTCCCTGTCCGTTCTGAAATGAGACTTGTTGGGATCTTCTTGGGCGACATGAGACGCTTTTAGACTGCCCCCCAAAAGGGTAACCCCTTCTACCCCCCCGGGCTGGCCTTTCTCCACGATCTGGCTGTTGTCCTGGCGCCCTCCCTGTGTGTGCCGTTGTCAGTGGAAGAAAAAGGGACGCTGTCGTGTAGCGACTGGAGCTTTTGGCAACTGCGGGCTGGCAGATCTCAGCAGCATTAGGTTGGTGATTTGCAGGTGTGGTGGGCTTCCTGGGGTCTCGTGGTTCGTAACATCCCCGAGCAGGGCCGTCGTCCATCCAGCCCGAGGTAAGAGAAAGGCACCACCAGCCAATCATAACCTTTACCTGGCCTCGTACCTTCCTTGTCGTTCCTCGTACTTGACGACTTCTAGCCATCCCAACCCGGACTCATCTCCCGGTCTTCTTTTCTCTCTCTCTCCACAACCAAAAATCCCGTCCTTCCGGTGGTGCTAGTCGCTTGTCGCCATTCCACCAGTCACTCATTCTGTAGTATATCGTGAATAGAATCCCATTTTTTTTTATTTTTTTTGCCACGCTCTTTCTTTCGGTCCTTCCACCATCGGTTTGCCCGTAGACACTCGCTCTTGTTTACTCCTCTTTGCGCCATCCCTCCCCTCGTTTTCCCGGACGGTGTCGAAAGAACGGAGTAACAGCCACTCTTTGAGAAGGAAGAAGGAAAGAACGGGACGAGAAAGAGCCATTCGCTGAGACCAAAACAATAAACCACAACCCAAGTTGAACAAAACGACAACGACGACATACCCAACAACCATCAGACACACACAGCAACATGCGGTCATCTCTTTTGACAGGCGCCATCGCGGCGGCCCTGAGCTTTTCCGGTTATGCTGCCGCCGCCGACGCTGAGGCATGGAAGTCCCGATCTATCTACCAGGTCATGATTGATCGTTTCGCCCGCGATGATGGTGGCTCGGTCGACTGCAAGCTGTACGAGTTCTGCGGTGGTACTTGGAAGGGTCTCACCAACAAGCTGGATTACATCCAAGGTAAGTTTGGCCAGCCTGTCTCATGCCGTTTTTGTGAGCCCAGCAGCCGACAGAATACGTACAGGTATGGGCTTCGATGCTGTCCAGATCAGCCCCGTCATCAAGAACGAGGACAAGAACACCGCCGTTGGTGAGCCCTACCACGGTTACTGGTCGGAGGATCTCACCCAGGTCAACCCCAAGTTTGGTACCAAGGAGGACCTCAAGAACCTCGTTGACGAGCTGCACAAGCGTGACATGCTCCTCATGGTCGACGTTGTCGTGAACCACATGGCGCAAGAGTTCGACAACGTTGTGCCCCCCAAGATCGACTACTCTGTGTTCAAGCCCTTTAACGACAAGAAATACTTCCACCCTTACTGCAACGTGACCGAGTGGGAGAACGCCACCGACTACCAGAACTGTTGGCTCTATCCCTATGGCATCGCCCTTGCCGATCTCAAGACCGAGTCCTCCGATGTTGTCAGCCTTTTCACCAAGTGGATCAAGGATCTCGTCTCGACCTACTCCATCGATGGCCTTCGTATCGATGCCGCCAAGCACGTCAACGATGAGTTCCTGCCCCAGTTCGTCCAGGCTTCCGGCGTTTTCGCTCTCGGTGAGGTTTTGACCGGTGTTACCGAGGACATGTGCCGCTACCAGAACAAGTCCAAGAACCTCCTCCCCGGCATGCCCAACTACCTCGACTACTATCCCTTGAACGCGGCCTTCAACGGCGGTTCCTTTGAGCGTCTCGGTGAGATCCGCGCCCAGGCCCAAGACAGCTGCAACGACACTCTTGCCCTCGGTACCTTCATTGAGAACCACGATATGCCCCGCTTCGCCAGCCAGAATGACGATTTGGCCCTTGCCAAGAACGCCATGACCTACGTTATCATGAACGACGGTATCCCTACTGGTAAGATAGACACTATAGTTTTCACCTTTGCCATTTTCTGCGCATTGGGAGATGACTGATCTGACACAAAACACAATAGTCTACCAAGGTCAGGAGCAGCACTTCAAGGGTGGCGCGACCCCCGAGAACCGCGAGCCCCTCTGGACGTCCAGCTACAACACCTCGGCGCCCCTCTACGTTCTCGCCCAAACGCTCAACAAGGTCCGCAAGAACGCCATCAAGAAGTCGCCTGACTACATCAAGCAGACCTCCACTGTCCTGATCGCCGACACCAACCACTTCTGCCAGTCCAAGGGCCCCGCCGAGAACTCGGTCGTGTTCTGCGTCACGAACAAGTCCTCCAAGGGTGACAGCTACCAGATGCCCGTCGGCGGCTTCCGCGACTCCGATGAGGTTGTCGAGGTCCTCAGCTGCGCCACGTCCACGGCCGACGGCCTCGGTCAGATCACCGCCTACATGGGCGCCGGCGAGCCCAAGGTCTGGGTCAAGAAGTCTGCTCTTGAGGGCACCGATATCTGCACCAAGACTACCGTTGACGGCCCCAAGAAGGAGAATGGCGCTGTCTCCAAGGGCGCCGCCACCGGTGTCCTGATGGCTGCCGTTCTCGGAACTGCTAGCTTGCTCCTTTAAATTTCTGCCCAAATTTAAAAGAGACGAAACAAGGAAACGCAAAAGTATAAAAAACAAACAAGCTGTAGTCATGTTCTGATCTCGTCCGA
This sequence comes from Neurospora discreta FGSC 8579, assembly GCA_009805215.1. NCBI lineage: Eukaryota > Fungi > Ascomycota > Sordariomycetes > Sordariales > Sordariaceae > Neurospora > Neurospora discreta. The sequence continues at coordinate 251,789 of RANX01000018.1, forward strand.
TATCTGAAATGCAACTCCTATGAAAGAGGGGTTTTTTTCAAGTCGGTCCGATCATCTTGGAAAGCTGAGAGGGAAGTTGGTGATAAGATACCCCCAAACGCAAACACACACTTGACGGTTGCAAGTCGCATTAGAAGAAATGGCAAACGTTGTTGTTGAGAGCATGAGAGTTAGGCCACGCAACGCCATGTACATACAAGACACAATTGTATGTCTGGTGTCAATATATTCTTTCTGGATAACAGCGTAACGGCTGCTCGATTATCTACATACATTCTAGCGCATTTATATACGTACCAATTTTTAGTCTACATTATCTCTTTATTTTTTCAACCTTCATGCCAAGACACGAAATCTCGTGAGTTAATGCCGATGTTGACTCGACTCGACTACACTTTACCTATCTGTAATGGACCCTTGCTCAGAATCTTACCATTACCGAGTTCTGGCAAAGATTTCATCATTAGAGTCTGCCCAGCATGTTCATTGCATTGCGTCATATCGTCAGGGACTCGTTTCCTTCTAGAAGAAGGTTAATCCAGCCCTTTTGTTTCAGAGGTTCCGAGTTTCGGTTCATGAACAGCCCCTCTAAAAATTCCAGACGATGATGACACCTAACGATGTATGACATATTCGACCTGTTGAAGAACGAAAACATGCACATGGTAGGTATGGTATTGACACACGCGGAGTCGCAAGTCTCTGACGTGTATCAGTCTTATTTCGAGAAACACACACAAACAAACAAGAGAGAGAAGAACACGGGTAAAGGTAGCCTTCAGCTTGCAAAACAGGTTGACAAGGCTGTCTCGTCCAAGATGTTTTGTACTGTCTCGTCTTTCCTGGTTTCCCCTTCTCATATGATACATTTAAACTTGGGTCTTGATTGCTCAAGCTAACTGAGTCCGGTAGAAATATCTACAGCCGAGATTCACTTTTTCAATCACTAGAACTGAGAGGAACAAGGAATATATCGCTTCTGTAGGACATGTTTCAGCGGTTATTGCCACACACCAAACCCTCAATGGCTTGGCGGTGGTTGGAATAAACTTAAAGCTGACGTTGGGATGAGATCACCGACGGAATGTTTTTGTTATTTTGGTCCACCACCCGTCTTGGTCACCCCATTCATCTACCACGTGGGCCCGTTGGCGCGTCAACTCGCCGTTTGCCCGTCCGTTCAGACCGCGACGATCATGCTTTTTACCCAGTCCTTTTGAGGTTGCCAACTTGGCGCGATAGTACTTGGTAAATACTCGAAGGAACTTGTTAGGGAGCGAGGAGGAGCAAAAAGAAACTTGGATGGTTTCAAACAAGGACCAAGAAAAAATTGAAAAAGATCAAAGGAGGATAGGACCCAAACAAGACAAATAAATAATTGAATAAACGAGATAAAGAAAACAGAGAATAAAGAAAAAGAAAAAGAAAAAGAAAACACGTCAAGAAAAACAAGACAAAGGGCAAGACATGAAAACTTGAAGACGATCTGCCAATGGTTCCGGCTGGTTGGTCCATTGCTGATGGTGTCTGCACCTCTGATGGAGGTTGGAGGTGCGAGTCGACATTGGATTGAATACTATGGTGGAGAGATAACGTTTGTGTCGGCTACTAATCGCTTGACTTTGTCACGTGCCAAAGCTAATGCGGTGTTCTTACTGTTGGCGTCCAAAGTTCGCCGCATCAATGACTTCATTGGCCTCCTCTCCTCTACACTACATAAGATGGAAGCGATATCTTGAGTGATAGGTATTCATCAAAGGCACTCCATGCATCTTCGGTCATGAGACTTTGTAGGGGCTGATGATCTTGCCTTTCAACTAACTACCTTCTCCTCCCCGTGGGATGTGACCAAGGCCTGGAGATACCGTAGCAGGCCGAGCAAGTACCTTGTACATGGAAGTGGAATGGCTCAACTTCCTTTCCGCTCTTACACTCTTCTTTAGCTGCCCGGTTCGTTAAAGAGACCGAATAGGTTAACGAAGCGTCTCGTCAGACCGCCCCAGGGGAGTTGATCGTGGTGTTAACAGACGACAGGCAGGCGCAGTCGGTCAGAGAGTTTGCCCATGCATTCAGACAAGCAGGAGAGAGAGAAAAGACCACACAATCAAGCAAGGCCGGGGGCAGCTTATCATGGAATGTAGTGTACCAAGTATGTATGTAGTGTACGACGATTCTAGGTTTGTGTCTGTCCGGAGCCAGAGGCCGGCTCCACAATTCCCATGATCCCCTGATTGTGGAGTAGTTTACTATGCACTTGCTGTGATTGGAAAGTTGGAGCCCGGGGGCCCTGTCTGTATTCGCGGATACGTCATGAAAAGCATCATGGGACGATCCTCCTTAGAGGGGGCTTTTCGAGAGGGAATAAGAATGGGATTCACCAAAGCGAAGGGCACCTCTAACTTTGGCTTTCTTGAGAAACAAATGGAAATGGGTACCTGAAGCCCACGACGTGCACTCCACAAAACTCTGTCAATTGGAACAGAATTCGATCTGTTGTAGGCATAGGCATTTGATCAAAGTATGGTTGAAGATGCAATTGATTCCAGGTCAACAGTTGAAGCGTTTCTGTTGATGATGGATGCCCAAAATGGTGGTGCGCATGTTTTGGCACACTGCAGGCACCCTTGACAGGCAACAAGCCACTGCAGCTGCCTCCTCTTCTTGACACTGTCACCGCTCCTGCATCTTGAGTAATCTCGCCAACAAGCGAAAGAAGAACGATCGTTCGTTTGTTAGGTTCCCGTCGGGTAGGTACGCACACCCACGGCACCCTAGAAGAGGTCACCTGGCCGCTGTCACACTGTATCGCTTGTGTTTTTTCTCAGTATAGTATCTCTGTCCTTCCAAACGAAACCTCTCCTTCTCAACATCATACCATCTATCGACAACATCAATCACATCAAGCAACTAACAAGTTTCACGATCCCATCGCATTTCAAAACATATCCACCTTCCCCAACAAACAAATAAACAAACAAATAAACACCAAAATTCACAATGACTGGCGCCACCTCGAACCCCCAGGTCTGCCCTATTGTTGGCACCACAAACTCAACTCTCCCTCCGAGCCACCCGGACATCGATCTCTCCCAGCCCGGCCAGACATGCCCGGTCGTGGGCGCCTCAACCGATCACCACCACAACCTCCACAAGCATCCTCAAGTGTCGCAGCCCGAGGGTCTCAAGCGCTTGGACGACGCCTCGGCCTGCCCCGCCCTCAACAGCCGCATCGTTAACGAGCCCAAGTCCAAGGAGATGGACGATGAAGTCTGCCCTGTGGTCGGCACAGCGACGACGGTTCTGTCCCCTGATCATCCCAACATCGAGAGCGCGCCCGAGGATGCCGAGTGCCCTGTCACCAAGGCCAAGGTCGTCCACCACAAGGGCAAGGTCCACGAACACCCGAGTTTGAAGAACGCCAGCGAGGGCGCCGTCTGCCCGGTTGCGGGGAAGTACAAGAGTGAAATGGCTGGTATTGGTGCTTAGGGTGTGTGTAGTCAAAGAAACGAGTACACGGCGTTCTGTGCTAGGGGATCAAGACTGAAGGAACAACAATGTAAATAAGTACTGGTATCGGACTAGGTAGTTCTAGTAGCTTCACAAGTTGCTTAGTATTGGACTTATACGGTGGTGTCTTTTGTGAGCCTCATGCACCCAACGCAGTGGAAGCTAGAACGACCAGTAATTGTGTACAATGACCATCACCAATCACTGTTAGACCTCAACTGAATGGATGTTTGGGGGAACAAAAAAAGTTCTTCCTCGTCAACTGAAGTTTCGAATGTGGATGGCACGAGTTCGGGCATATGTACAGCTCTATCCATGCCAAAAGAGAGGATTGTTTTCTGAGATCACAGCACGCTGTTTGATTCTTTGTTTATCTTGTCCTCTACCAGTCCACCAATACCCCGTGGAACCAAGGGCTTTGGGAGAGCAGCAAAATGTCTGAAGGAAATGCCAGCTTCAAAAGTAGTGTTCCTCAGGTTGGTAACCCATACACGTGGACGAAAGCAAGCATCAACTGTCCTCCCTGGTATCAGCGATTGCCACACCCAACAACAGAACAAAACAAAAACATGAGGGTGTCTAACTTGCCTTTAGCACCTGCACCATGGAGCAGGGTCTCCACCCGGCCAGACACAGCCTATTCTCAAGGGTTAGCCACAACAGAACTGCGTATATATAGGGTGAGTGTCACCTACAAGCTCTTCCGCATTTTGCGGACAGTACCCACTGACGACCATTGCAAACAGCAATACTGCTAAAATCGTTGGTGCAGTCGTAATGAGCTCCACTGCACGACTGTCCAAGGGAGACGGTCGCCTGTACTGAAGCGACCAAAGCCGCCATGGCCGAAACAAGATGGAGAAGCTGCATATTGGAGGCTTGAAAAGGGAGTTCGACGACTGTTGGAAGAAAGGTCTCGAGGCTGATGGTTCAGGCAAGGGAGAAGCTGTTGGCATATTGCGGGAACCTGGGCCCTTTAAATACTTCTTCATGGCCTCATCATGAAGTCAGGACGCTGGTTGCTTCTCTTTTCTTCCGGATCGCTTCGCGGCATCGGGGAAGACAACGGGAGCTCACAAAGGCTTCATGATCGTTCGGTGGTCCGCGTTTGCTGATCAACCTGACCCCTCTCCGCTAACACGAGTTTTTAGTCAAACAGTAAGCACGAGGTTGCACGGAGGAGAATTGGCGTAGTAGAGAAGGATTTGGTATAACCACTCGGCTCCGCATTCAGGAATCATGATATATTCTGAGGCCAGTTGCTCCCGTTTGTTAAAGAAGAATGAAACGCTCTCTCACCCCAGCTTACAAACATACGCCCGGCCGAAATCGGTTGAATATGTTAAGTGGTAGCTGGAGACGTTGAAACTAGAAGAGTGTCAAAAGCTCCAAGTTATGAGCTCTATTGTTTTCTCGTTCACCACCTTCTCACAATCTGTGTGACTGAGAATCTTGCCGTACACGTAGTAACACGAATAAGTTTCTTCGTCCTGCTGGATGAGAATGGAGGATAATCTCACCGTAGGTCTGTGGCAAAATAATCAAAAAAAAGAGGCTCAGTGGGCCCGTGTTGCGTCTTACCTACGCTCAAGAGAACATCGAAGGACGGAATGCAACCTGGAAGCATCGTACGAGCCCAACCTCCCTCCCATGTTATGTCAATCGCAGATACCGCAGCGCCGAGCCATTTTGATATAGAGAGGTACAGTAGACTAGTAAAGGAAATGACAACGTGCATTGATGAATCTGTTACTTACAGCTTACAGTTGCCCAATCATATGCTTGGAATCTTGTGACTTGGTCATGACAACATCAGAGAATTGAGTCTCTGGGAGAGCGATGTGTGGGGAACTGCTTATTACACAGAGAAAAGAAAACGTAGGTCTAGGTGGGGTACTGCGTGCATATCCAGACCTGTTCCTCCCCGAGTCTCTACCTCCCTAGTCTTCGACATGCAGCAGGTTACTACTCGACAACCGTTCTTCCCATCGCTTCATCCTCAGAGCCAGGTCTGGTGCCTTCCTTGATGTGGACCCTCTTGATCCCTTTCATCCAGAACACGTCATCCCCTCTCCAAGCTATACATCGTTCCTGTCGAACGGAGTCAAATATACCGGAAGAGGGTGTTTGTCCCATAGAGTAAAGATGTTTTGATCCAGCCAGTTCTTGTCAGGGTTTGCGAGCTGCATGTCGAAGTTGTAAACGACTTTGGCAAGGATGAGCCTCATCTCCGCGATGGCGAGGCTGTGATGGAGGAGGGTAATCCGTCAGCCAACGAACAAAGAGGAAGAAAACAAAGTGCCAACTACTCACCTGCGACCGAGACAATTCCTCGGTCCAACACTAAAGGGTTGTACTGCATCCAACCTGTCGTTGGCGAACCGGGGATCACGCATCCACCGCTCTGGATGGAACTCAAAGGGTTCGACGAAATGCTGCTCGTTGTGGCTTGTGGCCCATTGCCATACAGCTACAACGGTCTTTGTCGATCGAAAGCAAGACGTGTCAGTTCAAGAACGCCATGATAACACCAAGCCTCCTTCTTAAGGAAGTGGAAGGAACTTACACCTTCTGGAACGAATGTGCCCGCAACCTTTGCACCGCCCTTGGGAACAACTCGGGGCATACCGATAGGAACAGGAGGATAGAGACGCATGGCCTCGTTCAAGCAGGCCAACATGTATTCGAGGTTGCCGACCGACAAAAGGGTGATTTCTTCCTCCGAATTGAACGCCGAGCGAACTTCCTCAGTCAGCTTCTTCATGGTCTCGGGATCCTTAAGCAGCAAATATGTTGCTCCAGCCAAGAGTGTTGAAGTCGTTTCCGAACCGGCCACGATCAACAGACCTGCATTAGCCGCGAGTCCGTCCATGTTCATGCCCTACAAGTTGTCAAAAAGCTCACTTGTCAGCATCCATCATCACCATACAACTCTCGGAGTTCAGCTTGTAGCCACCAGCAGCAAAAAATATTGGGGGGAACATAAACTCACCCACTCCTCTCTCTTCTGCAACAATCCCTCCAAGAAGTCCGGCCTCTCCTTCGTCAACTGCACCCTCCTCTGCAACTTAGCCATTGTTCTTTTCCGATGAAACCCTTTGGCCTTGTCGCTCAATTTCCGAATAAGCGGAGACAGCAAGTCGCCCAGCCCCAAAAGCCTGAAAGCGAACATGACGCAGCCGAGCCGTACACCCTTCCCAACCTCGTCCACCCACGGATCGTACTTGGCCTTTTCCAGACACCCAAACGGCTCGCCAAAGGCCAGATCACCAATGATGTCGAAGGTGGTCCAGTTGTACCAGCTTACCATGTCTAGCGGTACTTTGTTCTGCTTCGTGTTCTTGATGTTCACGTTGGATTCCGCATGAACATCCGTCGTCTCCTTTTTTTCCTCCTTCTCCTCCGACACAATTCCACCGCCGTTTTGCTTTACTTCCCCATCAGAAGCAGAAGCAGAAGAAGCAGAAGAAGAAGAAGAACGACAATGCCCCCTCAACCCCCTCACCAAAGCATTCACATACCCCCCAATAATCCCCTCCTGCGCCCTCATGCTCCGATCACTGAACCCATGCGCCATCAACTTCCTCAGCGTCCCGTGCGCCTCGCGCGACTCATTCAGCAGACTCGGCGGGCTGCCCTTGACCCGGTAAAAGAGACCGAGCTTGGCGAACTCTTCTTCGCCGTGGGGACGATGGCCGTAAATGTCCTTCCAGGCTTGCGGGTCGGCGAAGGAGAGCGCATCGGGTGAGATGCGGACCACGGGCCCGTAACGCGCGTGGAAGTCGAGGATGGAGCAGGGGAGCGTGCCGGTGACTTGGCGGTAGAGGTAGGGGAGGATGGAGGCGCGGTGGAGGAAGGGGCCCGGGTGGCGGGCGAGGGGGTGGAGGGTTAGGTTGTATATGGCGGAGAGGAGGAAGGAGGATAGGAGGAGGGAGATCTGTGGAACGGGAGGGGGTGTTAGTGATGTCTGTTTTTTTTACCCCAAGTGGACGACGACGGGTTTGATGAACTGGTATGGAAATCAAGGGCAGGAGTAAGGTAGGTAGGGGTGGAGGAACTTACGCCGATGAGGACAATCCCTATAAGATTGGAGGGACTGGTCAGTGCCTCCAGTGGGAGGAGGTATAAGAGTTTCATCCTCTCTGTGAACTATGGCTGCTTTGGGTAGGTAGAACGCGGCAACCAGAGAGAGAGATGTTGAAAGATTACTAAGGTATGAAGTGGTAGTAATCCAATACCTACTTCAAATCCTGACGGAACTACCCAGTGATATTTATACCAGGCAAGTCAACCCCCTTAATGATTTACCTTTAATCTTTTTAACACCATAGTAAGGAGTTTCGAGTCCCAATCGGACAGTTTTCATGATCTGTTCCTGGTTCATGTCTCAGGAACTTGAAAAAGAACATGAAGGCACCCCAGCCCGATACAAGAAAGACCCTGAGACCGACCACCAACGAACCCATTACCCGGACGGCTCTACACCAGTGATCTACTCTGTTCTTCTGTCTCGCTACGTCCGTCCCTATGAGGGAGCGGTGCCTATGTACATCCAGTCCGAGCAACGGTACCTACCTCTCCGTAGCCGTCACGAACTTGGTCATTAGGTAGCCAGTGAAGTGCCACGGGTTTGTAACCCGATCGTGCGTCTTCCGCTGTAGGTACATACATACATGCATACATGACTCGATCGATCAGAGATTTGGAAACCCCTTGCACTAGTGTAGTAGTTGTAGGGTCGATGATGCCCGGCCGTATATCGACGTTATCTTGCTTTTTTGTTCTTTTTTTTTTCCGGATTGAATTCCCGCTCGTCCTGTCCACATATGTAGCCAGGGTAGCAAAAGTTTCTAAGACACTGAACATCTTCTCTCTAACACTTGTCAGCTCGGGAATGGGATCAGCCGTTGTAGAGGTGTGCAGTAAAGTTGAAGCATTTCAATCCAATGACTTCACACGTTGGGTGGCCGTTGGTCAAAGTAGCGTGGTGATCGACGGTCGCCTAGTAAAATCGGGCTCCGCTTTTGCCATGAGACCCAAACAACACAGTTCGTCTTGTTCCAGTTCGCTTGGGGTCTTGAGCTAAGGTACCATCTATGTGTGAGGCGGTCAAGGTGATGATCCATAACACATGCCTCCTAGTATCGAAAAGAGCGAGGTAGTAGCGGAAAAAAAAAAAAAAAAAATGAGCGGGAAAGGTATCATCGATTTTCTAGATATCCCAGGAGAAGCAAATGGGAGTTGGGGGAGCACCTCCCTAAATCCCATCCATGCAGTATAAAGAGATGTTACCCGGGAACGGCCTCTTCTTCCCTGGCCTTTGCATTCGGCGATACTTATACTCGTACTTCGGACCTTTGTAAGCGTGGACTGCATGCATGTATAAGGAGGACATGCTTCTGTCAAGTCGTCATGCTCTTTTGGAAATGCTAAAAGATTTGGTTTGGTCTGTGCTCGCAAGGACGAGTGAAAACCAACGACACAGAAGGTTCAGTTCATCCCTCAACCCGTGACAGCATAGTGCCAGAAATATAGTGGTATCAAAACGTTCCTACATATACAACAACAAGAAAAAGAAGAAGAAGCCCCCCGGTGAATAACGCCAGCCCAGTATTTACCCATCTCATACCAAAAGAACCCAATAAAGGTTTCAGTAGACAGAATCATGTGAACATATCTGCACATAACATCCGCTCTCTCGTTCGGTAAAATCATCAACTCAATCCCCCAAGTTCATGAACATCCAAACGGCAATACCTCCCGCCACCAACAATATCGTGCAAATAGCCGCCCCGGCCTTATCCGCCGTAGTAATCGGCTTTGCTGGCTCGGTAGCATGCCTACTTCCCGTTCCCGCGTTCGGATCTCCCTTACTGGTACCACCCGTTGTGTTCGTCACCGGCGGGTCAGCTTCATCAATCAGCAGACTCGACACAGCCGCGAGAACATCCATAGCCTCGCCCGCACCGGTAGTCTTGTCCACGGCGGGATCGATAAAGACACCCCCGGACCAGTAGAAGCCGCACACTCGCCCTGTGGCTCCGCCCGTGCACTGCTTCGCTGCCGCTTCGGCTGAGGTTTTGAGGACAGGGAGGATGGTGTCCCGCATGAAGGGCGCCACCTGCGTCACCATGGCCATCCAGCGGTGCACGTACCCCTTGAAGCTCACCATGTCGGGCGTGCAAGCGCCCTGGCGGCCCTCGCAGGCAAGTTCGAAGGCAATGTTTTTGGGGAAGAAATCGCGAAAAAGACCTTTGGTGAGTTTCTCGACGCGGGTTTTCCACATGTCCTGGGTGGCGGAGTCGCCGTCCGTGTAGTTATACATGAAGGCGGCGCCCTGGACGAGTAGGGCGGCGCTGTAGCTGAACTGCGCCTTGTTGATGTCGGTGCAGTTGTGCTCGACGTGCCCGCCATCATAGACTTTCCAGGACTCGTGGTCGATGTAGTTGACGTCGTAGATCCACTGGAATTGCTTGGTGGCCGAGGCGGCATAGGTTTCGTTGCGGGTGTAGCGGGCGAGACGGGCGCCCATGTTGAAGAAGCTAGATGGGGGGGTTTGGTTAACTGGGCAGCTCGGAACTTTGTGGTGATATGTACCTATACTTACATGGCGTTGGCAATGGTATTCTTGTAGTCGTAGCCATTGTTCGTGGGAGGGATCTGCCATCTCAAACCACCGTTACAAGTATCGTCGTGGCGGTCGGGCGCGGCCTGAGTGGCCCAGACGGCCTGAGCAAGGGCAAGCCACTGGGGCTGGTCAGCGGGCAGGTTGGGAAACTTGTTCTCGGCGGCCAGCATGGCGGTCATGCCCCAAAAACCTTGGTCGTCGTTGCCAAGCGAGGCCGTGAAATTCAAGGGTTGAAAGTCGCGATTGTCGCCGACTTGGTGAAGAATACCCTGGGTGATGACATCGTTATAGGTGTCGTCGCCCGTCAAGTGCCAGTAGTCAATCATGGTGCCCATCAGGGCGCCGCCTTCCCACCAGTAATAGTCGCCTTTCCCGTCCGAGGGGGGACCGGGCAGGATACCAGGGATTTCGCCCGTCTGGTTACCGTTGTAAAATTTCATCATGTCGTAAGCTAGAGTTTTTGCGGAGGCACGGATGTTATCTCCAAGGCAGTGTTAGCTGCATCTACAATAATATACTGGTTGAATATGCTCAGGTGGCCGCTGTACCTGTGGTATCGACTGCGTAGCCTTGGGCATTTGCTGCCGGCAGCCAACAAGCTGCGGCGGCGACGAGAGCTGTGAGCCATTTCGCTCCTCTTGGTAATGATATTATCGTCATGATGTATGTAGTGTATGGTGTTCTCTGTTGAGTGGTCGGCCCGCCGCTCAGCTCGAGATCTGATGTTGCCAAGACTTATCGAGTAGATAGTAGTAGTCTAGTGTGTCCTTAATGAGAGCGTAGATGATGCCTAAGATAGACAGAGAGCGATCCAATGGCACGTCCAAGAGATTAAAAAACAAACTAAAAAAAATAAAAAATAAATAAAAAAGAAAGGCCGCGACGTCGCTTCAACGAATGACTGGTAGTGGTATCAGACCGAGGTGCCCGATGGGGGGGTCAAGAGCTACACTCCCTTGAACAGTGGACACAACAAAGAATGATGCGCTACGGCGGGAATAAAAAGTGAAGTTGAAGTGAAGAAGAAAAAGAAGCAGAGGAAAATCTGGAGACGGTTTCAGGCATGGAAATGGGGAGAGTGGGTACCACCAACAATGACGCGGAGGACATGAAAAGGCTGCCCTTGTCCTTGTAGCAGAGGAGAACTAGTAGTATGGTAGAACCTTGGAGGTTTTCCACGCGATAGGTAAGAAGCCGGCGAGCGGGAGTGGGCAGTGCAATTGTGCCGTGTGACGAGTCGGGTGTGGGATGGTGGGCGGGCACTCAAATCTCCAAGCTCAATCGAGTCACTCAATGTGCGTGGTGGAGGAGGGAGGGTGGCTTGTCCAACCTGAAGATCCCGTCTTCCCATCAAAGGCATTGCCCGCTGCGCTACATATGGTGAAATTCAGGTACGCGCGCGATTCAGTTGGATCGGCAATCGCGGGCGCATGGGGCTTTGCCAGCTAGTGTAGTGTAGTAACGTGTTGTGGATTTCAGCCGATCGCCTACCTTAGACTACTGTCTGGAGATATTGCCCGAAGAGAGAGACCTGTGTCGAAGCACTTTATGCCTGATGTTGCGGAGATGAGACTGTGTGATGTGTTGCAGAATAACGAAGAGAAGTTGAGGGTCGTCGAGTCAATCAATCTCTTCATTTTCAATTCGATGCCTACACCTAACCGCCCCGGCATGCATGACATCGATGTGCACCACTGCACCCCCGCCTGCCCTGCTCGGTCGGTGCTGCTGTAACACCGGTCGAGTTCCCTTGTTGTAGCGCTAGGCCCTATGTTACATCAAATACCGTATTTTTGAAAGGTACGTACGACCAATCGTGGGGCCAAGCGACTCTGGTAAATACCACAGTACACTATTGTACAGGCACTGAACTGGGGTTAGGAAATATTGATACGACAGATCGTCCCCTAGTCCGAGGGATGAAACCGGTGGGGTTTGGTAATGGCAATCCAAATTCTGCGCGGGATGGACGTTCAGGGTCGATTCTGGAGTCTGTAGATCAGAATGGCGGTATTACCTTTATTTGTCTTTTTTCCATGGGAAAAGGCGATCTGCTATCGATTTGTCCAAAATTGGACCGGAGGGTAACGCGATCTTGACAAGCAAACAAGGGACACAATACAGTTCGTTGCAAGGCACTGGACAAGCGCCGTACGCAAGTGGAACGTCCAGTCCAGGCAAGATGCACTGCCATGCCACACCAACCCAAGTATGCACCCTGCAATTCCAAGATCCTCTAGTCTACACTCGTGTACAGCAGTCCATTTCAGGCTATTCACATATAAATAGCAGCTGTTTATGGAGGCCTGGGTCGGCTTTGTTCAAGAGTAGTAAGCAAGCGGACAGTTTCAGTGAGTTTCGCTGATACATACCAGGTAGTAGGTATGTAACATGGTGCTATGTTTGTTACGCTTGAGCGCTGTTGCTTCATATGTACTTGTGAAACTTGAAAAGTCTTAGGGCATGTGCCCCACAAATGGAATGGAACCCCTCAGCTTTCACATCACACGAGGAATTATCCTGAGGACTCCTGCCGTTGACAACGAAGGAGCCACTGGTGCACCAGCAACGGAAGGGACAAGTTGGGTTGTCTTTCCAGGCGTGGCCAGTGTACACTAAACCTGGTCGGACGAGTGAAAACCTCACTGGACACTGCACTCTTCATCCCGGCATCCCGTCTTTCACTTTGTTCTTGTCGATACTCGACTTCCATCTTCTGCCAGCAGAACTACTTTCGAGACGAGACTGCAAATACAACTCCCTCGTCTCGTCATGGTGCTAATCCCCGTTTCCTCCATCTCAACACCAAAGCGAAGCTGTTTGTGAACCTTCAACAAAAAAAGGGCTTCACTAAGACATGTCTACACGTTTGCGACATGGCCATCAACCATTTGAGGATAGCTAGGTAACAAGCCTTTCTTGGCGCTGTTGGCGAAACAACAACCCCGGATTTCGATTCCCGCCCTAAGCGGTCTCATGTGGAACCGCCGAGCGACAACGCTAACACGCTTCCCCAGCCCACACATGCCAGGCCGAGTCTCGGCGCCGCTCTCCCAAGCCGCCCGATGGCTTCTCTACCTATGACTTCGGCTTCCGCAGTCCGCGAGTCCGACCCTCCATTCCACGCACCGGGTCAGGCTTGCTACAGTCGGGAGTAAACTCCGCTCTTCCAGGCTACTGTCGCATCAATCCAAAAATGGCGACACGCCGCGTGCTTGGCTTTCCGGGAGCACGGCTCACTCTCGCTCCCCAGTCCCGACCCCTTCTTTCCCCGGCACAGCGACAACATCGGCCAAACTTTGGGACCCATACATATCAGTCGACACGATGGGCATCACAGGGGTCCAAGAATATCCCCCAGAGGACTGGGCGGCCGCTGTCCAGCCTGCTAGGTCTGTCCAGACAAAGCTGGATCATCCTTGCGTTATCGGCGATAATCATCATGGATGTTTCGAAAGCTGTCTTGAAGGACTCGAAGAAGGAACACCATTCACTGGTAGAGCCGACCTACGCAAGCCACAAAGAGATGCTTGACGCTGCGAACGAGATTGCTCAGATACTGGGACAAGACGCCGTCACCTACGATGCCCATGTTCTCGAGCACCATGGCCATTCGGACTGGTCGACGTCCAACTCGCCTGGGCGTGCCGTATCCGTCGTCTACCCACGCACGACTGACCATGTATCGGCTATCGCCCGGATATGCATTGCTCGTAATGTCCCCATGGTTCCCTTTGGCGCAGGTTCCAGTGTCGAGGGCAACTTCTCCCAGCCCTATTCCGGCATCTGCATCGACTTCACCTACATGGACAAAGTTATCGCTTTCCACCCAAATGACATGGATGTTGTCGTCCAGCCTGGCGTTAACTGGGTTGATCTCAACAACCGGATCGCCCATACAGGGCTTTTCGTGCCTTTGGATCCCTCGCCCACGGCCACAGTCGGTGGAATGGTCTCAACCAATTGTTCCGGTACCAACGCCATGCGCTACGGAACCATGAAAGACTGGGTGCTCAATCTGACTGTCGTTCTCCCGGATGGCCGCGTTATCAAGACACGTCGCCGTCCTCGTAAGACTTCGGCTGGCTACAACCTGACTTCTCTGTTTGTCGGCGCCGAAGGTACTTTGGGAATAGTGACCGAAGTCACCCTGAAGCTCGCTCCCATTCCAAAGGAAACCAGCGTCGCTGTTGTTGCTTTCCCCACCATCCACTCTGCCGCTGCCGCCGCTTCCAAGCTGATCCGCTCCGGGATCCAGCTCGCTGCCCTGGAGCTCATGGATGATGAGCAGATGAAACTGCTTAATATGCACGGCAGCGACGCAGTTCGAAAGCGCGTCTGGGACGAAAAACCTACCTTGTTCCTCAAGTTCAGCGGGACTACCAAGGACGCCATCAAGAGCGATGTGTCTCGCGTAGGCGACATTCTCAAACCCTTGACAGACAGCAAATTCCACTTTGCAAAGACGAAACAGGATGAGCTAGATCTCTGGTCCGCGCGCAAGGAAGCCCTCTTCACCATGGTAAACACGCGGCCCAAGGGCACCGAGATCTGGTCTACGGACGTGGCCGTACCCATTTCACGGCTGGCGGAAATCATTGAAATCTCGAAACGGGAATGTGGATCTTTAGGCTTGTTCGCGAGCGTGGTCGGTCATGTAGGAGATGGAAACTTTCACGTCTCCATGATGTATGACCCAACGAATCCACAGCAGAAGCAGGCTGTCGCTAGATGTGTCAAAAACATGATGACGCGGGCACTAGAGATGGAGGGTACTGTAAGCGGGGAGCATGCGATTGGTATTGGGAAGAAGGAGTGCTTGGTGGACGAACTTGGAGAAGAGACGATTGGGCTTATGAGGCAGCTCAAGGCTTCGGTTGATCCCAAATGGGTTATGAATCCGGGAAAAGTGTTTGACTGGATGGGATGATGGAGGCGCCAACCGACGGTGGCCAAAATGTCTTATTCTGAGATTGAAGGCGGGCTGGAAGAGAAACAAGTCACCAGCGGCTGGGACAGTCGACATATGGTGTTTTCTGGAACATCCATACCAGTCATCGCTTTGACTTCCTCTGATTCGGCTTGAGGCACAACTCTGACACTTCAGCCTCGGATGGTATTTACTCCGTCTTATATGGAGGGGAGGGATGTTGTCGTTGAATGGGGGTTATTCGCAGCTGATGATGCCAAGCCGCTATCATTTTACTCACCAGGTGACAAGTGGTATGGTGGAGGCTGAGGAATAACATCAACAGTCGGATGACAGCTTGTAAGACTTGACGTGAGCCAATCGTGTGGGATGCCGTCCGCTAACATGTGAGGTTGTCATCAAGTCTCCTCAGCCCTGCGGAAAGGTCGGAGATCGGACGTGATCCACGTTGACCAAGAATGCTAATTATAAACATTCCACTACCTAGCTTTCTCCGGTCAAGGAAGCCAAGCAGATGGGGAGTCACAATGTGCGTATTCAACGCTTCTCATCTGATTCCGCGAAGCTTCATGCAATACGCAAAGTGGATATAAAAGCATACAGTTCCCAGGTTCTTTCAAATCCTTGTGAACTCTCACATCACTATCATCAGGACATTCTTCAGTCGGATACAGATATCCCCATTCAAACTCGGCTCCTTCATTTGCCAAAGTTCAATCAACATCGATCCCATCTCCCCTACAAGATCCACACAATGCAACTCACCACCCTCTTCAAGGGCGCTCTTGCCGTCCTCTCCCTTGGCGCCACCTCCGCCTTGCCTGCCTCCTCCTCGTCGTCTTCATCCTCGTCCGAGTACAACAGTAAGCGCGTCCCCACCCTCGGCGGCTTCCGCCTCTCCACCTCCGACACCTGCCCCATGGACCTCAACTCCCCCACCTGGGAGTTCTACACGGTCAATTTTGGCGCCGCCTGCGGCGAGTGCACCGTGCCCAAGAAGCAGTGGACAGGCAACGTCACGGAGACGTTTGACGCCCGCACCATCAGCGACGCCTACCTCAATTCCAAGTGCCAGATCACGCTGTTCCAGAAGACTGACTGTTCGGACGTGGGCATCGTGAGCGGTAGTGGGTGCTGGGCGCCCGAGGGCGGAATCAAGGCTTACAAGATTGCGTGCCCTTGGTGGGAGGAGCCGACGGGAGCGGAGGGTGGAAGTTGGCTGAAGCCTTGTTATGACTAGAGGGTTCTCCTAAGCTGCAGGAAGGAAAGGGGAAGCTGTGGATGACTGAGTCATTGGGGCTTTTGCGAGCATTTTGGAGGAGAAGAAGATGGGGTGAAGAGACCGTGGAGGATAACAAACTTGGTTTCTATCTACAGAGGGACACTTGTTGATGTGGGAATGTAACGTTGATATATTTCTTGAATTCGTTACATAGTTGATCTTCTGCTTCTTGATCACCCGGTCTTCCATCTGAGTCGAGTTAGACGAAGCAATGAAGGAGTGAAGGTCTTTGGTCTCGGCAAACTACAGTACTAAAAGAAGGCAACCCTGGCTGAGAGTAATTACAGAGAACATGTTGAACCGTAGTGAGCCACGACCTTTGAATCACTGGTCCGGATCGGGGGTTGTGCACTAGGGAGCTATCAACGGGACCCACGTTCATCGCCGATCCGTGGGTGGGGACCCGGATCTCGGAGACGTCATGAGTGGTGGGTCAGTGCCGGTGTAAGTCGATGCGGGCTTCCGAGCCGTGGGCAACACCAAAGTGTAGGCCATTCACTTTGAGACCGAATTGTACTTTTCTTTTTTGTTTTTGCGAGATGTGTGAAGTTTTAGGAAAGGAAAAGGAAAAGGAAAAGGAAAAAGGAAAAGGGGAGGCCAATCGACACAGACAGTTGTTCGAAAATCACAAGTGGAAGCCTGAACGAACCCTTCCACTTCCCCTCTCCTCCGATCGAGGCCCTGTGACCCCTTGTGCGGGGAAGTGCTTCGAATGCACGTCGCGCGCCAACTCTGCCTCGGTTTGAGCCGACTGTTTGACGCTAACATGAGAGCCCATTACACATTATCACTGACAGGTTGACGATTTCAACATCAGCGTCAGCTTTTGATCCAGTATCTTATCGTTGGCATCCAACAACTGCAGGTAGACATTGCTGTAAACCAAAAAAAAACACAGTGAAGGCAGCAATTAACCATCAGCAATCACCGCGATTCAACTTCAAGCATCACCTCACCTCTCTCGAGGGACCTCATACAAATCCCCATAACCGCACTGATCCCACCCTCACTCCCACTCGCTCTCACCAACAGCAAACCTCCCCCAAAAAAAAAAAAAAAAAAAAAAAACATCCCGATCACCATGTCCTCCCCACGCCCAACCTCCACCTCCCCTCCCTCTCCCCCTCCACATCCCTTCCCCACCCCCACAAAACAAAACCCCATCATCATCATCGGCACCGGCCTCTCCGGCCTCGTCGCCGCCTTCGAACTCTCGCGCGCCAACATCCCCTGTTTGCTCCTCGACCAAGAACCCCGCTCCTGCCTGGGAGGCCAAGCCTTTTGGTCTCTAGGCGGTCTCTTCATGGTCGACTCCTCCTTCCAGCGCCGCATGGGCATCCGCGACTCGCGCGCCCTCGCCCTGCGCGACTGGCTGTCTTCTGCCCAATTCGACAAGCTCGAAAAGGAAGATTACTGGCCCCGACGATGGGCCGAGGCGTTTGTGGATTTCGCGACGGACGAGATGGAGGATTATGTCAAAGCGAGGGGGTTGGGGTTTTTGGTCAATGTTGGATGGGCGGAACGTGGGGATGGGAGGGGATCGCGGGGACATGGGAACAGTGTGCCGAGGTTTCATGTCAGTTGGGGCACGGGGCCGGAGGTGGTGAGGGTTTTTAGGGAGCCGGTGGAGAAGAAGGAAAAGGAAGGGGTGGTGGAGATGAGGTTTAGGCATTGTGTGGATGAGATCGTGGTGGATGAGCGCACGGGACGGGCGGTCGGGGTGAAGGGGACGGTTCTGGAAGAGGAGGAGAAGGGGTGGGCGAGAGGGATGAGCTCGTCAAGAGTGGCGACGGGGCAGTTTGAGATTCGTGGCGCGGCGGTGATCATTGCTAGTGGAGGGATTGGCGGGAATCTGGACAAGGTCAAGAAGAATTGGCCGATTGATCGGCTGGGTCCAAAGGTGCCGGCGACGATGGTCATGGGCGTGCCGGCACATGTGGACGGGCGCATGATTGATATTGCCGAGGGTGTGGGCGCGAGCGTGATTAACAAGGACAGGATGTGGCATTACACCGAAGGACTCAAGAACTGGGATCCCATCTGGCCAGGGCACGGAATTCGCGTGCTGCCGGCGCCGTCTTCCCTCTGGCTGGACGCCACAGGTAAGAGACTGCCTCCGTTCCTGTTCCCGGGTTGCGACACGCTGGCCACCCTCAAGCATATCTGCAGCACGGGCTATGACTACTCGTGGTTCATCTGCAACCGCACCATCGCAGCGCGCGAGTTTGCGCTTTCGGGATCGGAGCAGAACCCGGACATCACCAACAAGAGCATCGTGCAGACGCTGCGGCAGCGCGTCTTCAGCTCCAACGGCACCGTTCCCGTGCAAAACTTTGTCAAGCACGGCGAAGATTTCGTCGTGAAAGATAACCTCGAGGACCTGGTGGCCGGCATGAATGAGCTCATGGCAAAGACGGGGGGTGTCCGTCTCGACTATGCCACGATCAAGGAAGAAGTCGAAGCACGAGACAGCCAGTTCGACAATCCGTACTCCAAGGACGCGCAGGCAATGCTCATCAACAGCACAAGGAATTACTGGCCGGACAAGAGAAGTCGTGTGGCGCCGCCGCACAAGTTGTTGGATAAGAAGCACGGCCCGCTGATCGCGGTGCGGATGAATCTGCTCACGAGGAAGACGTTGGGTGGCATTGAGACGAACTTGAGCAGCAACGTCATGCGGACGGATGGCACTCCGTTCCCGGGCTTGTACGCGGTTGGCGAAGCGGCAGGGTTTGGGGGTGGTGGTGTCCATGGCTATAACTCTCTCGAGGGAACATTCTTGGGAGGATGTATCTTCTCTGGCAGAGCGGCTGGTCGTGCTATTGTCGAAGAGGCTCTTGGAACAACTGGCTTGCAAGCGAAGCTTTAAATGGCATCTTGGGGATCGCGATGTCAGGCTTAAGGTCACAAAGCATTGGAAAAGCAATTCCATTGAGAGTTTGGCATGGTTTTACTTCACGATAAACTTGCACGGTATGGAACGAAGCGAATTTCTTTTTTTTTTTTTTTTTTCTTTTTTCTTTTTTTTCCAAGAGGAAAAACTTTCAACCTAAGAATATTCGAACGGGGCGAACAGAATAGCAGAGCGATATGAAAATGACCGGCAAACCGAAAGTCAACTTTCCGTCCAACAACAGAATCCTGCCCTCCATCTTGACCTTTATCCTTCTCGTATCCTACTTCGCAATACTACTACTAACCAATTTTACCCGTTTTCCAACCACCGCACTGGTAATTCTCGTCCTTCGCAGTCCTTACTTATTCGCATTCCCTCGTCTCCCCTTGCCTCCTTGGCCTCTCTCGCTGGAAAGGCTGCAACACCTCTTGGCCTTTAAACGTGTCTCCCTCTTCTCAGTTTGTGACTTCTCTTTTTTTGTTTTTTTGGGGATGTTCTCTTTTTGTGTTGGATCAACAAAATAGATGACGCCTGCGTGATCGTAGTAGAGAGAATGGGAGGAGCGGAAGTGATGGGAGGAAAGCAAAGGTGCTTGTGAAAGTACATTTCATCACATATTTGATGTGAGCTCAAGGACATCAACCCTAGCGGCAAGTCGTGTATTTTGACTGCAATCCTGGGGTCTGTTGTCGAAGCATCTTGAGAAGTCCGGCCCTACTGTGGAAGGAAACAGGCTTGAGATCCCTCTAGTATCCATCCTTGATCTGGTCAAATTGCCGTCGTTGTTCCCTGGTGGGGTATCGCTGGATCTCCTCCCATGAAATACCGGCATTCATCGAGCCCGGGAGTCGTTCAAGTTTGAAACGCTTGAACACACCGCTGTTCTTGTTCGTACCGGTTCCTTGATCGACGACCTTGTAGAGCCCATCATATCGAATGCCAACTGCAGGGTAGATTGGGCTGCGGCGAGGATCAGAAGTGTTTCCCGCGTGTCGCAGTACCCGCACTGGCTTACCCTTCTTGAGTGCTGTCTCTAAACTTCTTGTCGCGTTACTGGTTTCGGCTCTCACAGGGTTGGCATTCTCTGTACTCCTGTCCGCGCTGTACCAAAGCTCAGTGCCCTTGTCCTCGTTCAAGTCCCGGTAGATTGAGGTCGCTGATACGACGATAGAGTAGGTCCCAAAATCAGGGTTGCCGGTAATGCCCGCCTGAGGCGCACCGTGAGCTCCATGAAAGAGAGCCGCCTTCTGATACGGCCACCAAACACCAGGAGTGTGGTCGTTGTGGCCCCAAACCTTTGCGTTGCGTTTCTTGTTATGGTAGCGAGGATCCAAGAATAAAACCGCTCGACCTGTCTTGGTCGTCTTGCGAGCCAGGCCGTGCATGATGCCCTCGATGCCCCAAATTGGATGGGAAACGTGGGGAAGTTTGACAACTTCTGTGTGTTTGGAAGAGCTTGGGTCATGGCTTTGTCTACCCTTTTTGCTGGATTTCGCAATAGCGGGACCAAGGTCATCTGCCTCGATTCCTTCTTCTCCGTGATCTGTAAAGCCCTTACCCCATTCTTCGGCGTTATATTGCTCCAGTACTTCTCTAGCCAGTAGCAACAGGTCCGGGGCTACTTTCTTTAAGGGTTCCATGTTAGGGCCCAGAATGAACCCGAGCGCCTTATCAAGGCTATACTTGTCTTTAAAAGCAGGTTTTGGCTCTACATCATGCTTGAGGAAAAGCATAAAGGCGTGCATGTTTTGAATATAACTTTTTACTTCTTTTTCGGAGGGTTTGTGAGGCCGCGTCTCGTTGGTCCTTGTCATGGTGTAAAGCTTTCTGAGTTGTTTCACTCCCTCCTGAACAGAGTCAACCCAAACACTAGCTGTGTTTTCGTCCGCAGGGGTAGCTTCAACCGTTGGCTGAGTCAGTCTGACGTCTTGGTTGGTATCAGTATCGATTACCGGGGAAGAAATATGTGTCGGATCGATGGTTGGAGGCAGATTTGAAGCCCGAGGAGTTAGAATATGGCCAGAAGCCTCGGCGGGGGACTCCATGTCGACTACTGGAACTCGAGTTGGCACTTGCGGTGTTGGTGAAATGGTAAGAAGGGCGCCGACTGCCTCGGTCGGCTTTTTAAGTTTCGGCGCAGGACGTATTTTCTGTTTCTGATACGAGTTAGCGGGGACAGGATTAGGTGGATGATTGAGACATACATCGAGCTTGTAGAAGTATTAACTTCTCTCCAAAAAAAAACACGCGAGGTACGATGGCGATCCGGGTGAAGGGATCGCACTGATGGGTGGGCAAGCCAGAGTGAAGGGCAATGATTTTGAGTGAAGATGATAGTAAAGTGATGATGGGTGACTTACGTCTGAAGAATTACTGATGCCGTCTCGAGAAAGGCTCCCGGTACGTCCACGGTTCTTGGATATTGGTTTGCCTCTGGGCGAGGCAGGTGACAGCAATGAATGCTTCCTTCTGTGCAAGTCGCATCCAGACTTCGTGTGGTTTTGATTAGGTTGCTCCTTCTTCATTGTATTCTTATTATCTTGGGAGGAGTTTGATTTGTCGTGGGGAGCTGGCTTTCTGAACTCGTGGCTTCTTGGGATGGATCAACGTCGTCTCGGCAACAGGCAGCACCGCACTGCGTGGACAATCAGTCCTCTTGATGTGTTGGGTTGATGTGATGGAATGGTATATCGTCACTCGTCAAGCGACGGATTGCGTGTGTAATTGAGTAATTGAGCTCCAAGTGTTATGAATAAGTTGTAGGTCTCAAGTGTACTCTCGGTATATATATACTCTTTTGTTTGATGTTCGCGTTCGTACTTCCCGGTAGGGGACTATGCTATTAAGTGGCAGACACCATCAAGTCGACAGGAAACACCTGAGGATTTCACAGGTATTATAATCGATATTTTATTTACCCTTGGGGGTAGCTTCTCTGGTCTTCGTCATGTAGAAGCGATAGTATACATATGCATGTGCATCTAACGGTTCTGGATGTATATGATAATTCTCGAGTACTGATGCATGCAATGGAGAGCGTGGACTTGAATGAGTAGAGGAGTGTGCTGCATTGGTTGTGCAACTGGCGCGATAAGAGGTATTTGATAAAAGGTAAGATGCGACGGGAGGTGTAACAAAGGATGCATTTGGAGTTGTGGAATGAGATGGGATGAATGAAAGAAAGAAAGAAAAAAATAATAATAAAAAAAAAAAGAGAAGAATGGAATGAAGGGCGGAAGAGGTAGTATAAGACGTGCGTCAATGATGGACCGGAAAATGACAGTGATGGTATTGTTGTTGTTGTTATTGGGATCTAGCTACTAGTCTAGACTACACTACCATGGTATGGATATCGTCAGGCTTCGATCTGACCGTTTGCTTGGGCCAACTCAGGCAGATCAACACCACTGGTGTCATCCCCTTGCTATAACCCTAACCCCACCACAATCGCCACTCAACAGTGTCGCTGACATCGTTCGTCCATCAGCACATCTTCTCTTGTCTCCTTGTCGGGTTCGAAGCTACAATGGGCACAAATACTCTGATACACGGCCAGGACCTTAGTTCGCTGTGCTATCATACACGACCCTGCATTATGTCAATACCAAGCGCTTTGGGCCCTCGGGGTGCGACTTAATTGGGTCTCATCCCGTGTTTCCAAGATCAGTGATGCCTCCCTGCCTTCCTGTGCACCAACTACCACCATGTGCTTGGGATACATTGTAGGGTCATATCAAAGTGGAACATACAAGTGTGCTACTCTTCTACAATCCTGGTGCGAATGGAAAGCCCTTGCGGTGTACCACTAGATGAACGGTATCGTACCCTTCTTTATATCTCGGGTCGGCACACAACCACCCAGGAGGCATA
This sequence comes from Neurospora discreta FGSC 8579, assembly GCA_009805215.1. Lineage (NCBI taxonomy): Eukaryota > Fungi > Ascomycota > Sordariomycetes > Sordariales > Sordariaceae > Neurospora > Neurospora discreta. The sequence goes on from RANX01000018.1 coordinate 274,902, forward strand.
CACACGTCAGGGCAGTTACGACATCTACTTTGCACCAGGCCTGCTTGAGTAACGCATAGGAGATGGACCATATCAACAGACTCTCGTCGGTTCGTCACATATAAGGTTGCAGTAGTTACGCATCAACCTCGCCATGCCATGCCATGCCATGCTATGCTATGCTACAGCCGGCGGGAATCTGGAAGTTTCAAGTCGAGTGATGATCCAGCCGAATTCAACACAGCATCGGATGCCGGGGTTAGTTTGGTGATGACCAACGTGAATCTGTCTCACGTTATTTTGTTGATCAATACCTAGACGGAGAGCCTGCACTAGAAACCACAATCTGCCTTGACAAAGTCGTGACAGTAGTCGGAACCCCCAACCGTATATGGGAGACTTTGCCTCGTCCGCTTTCGGGAAAGGCGTTGGCACCATGATTGTGATGGTCGCAGTCCAGGCAGTGCTGGTTGTGTCATAGATAGCTTGGTTTCAGCCGAGACGATCTACATGACTCCGAGGCCGCAGACAAAGAAGGGAAATGCCTTCATTTGTACCAGAACTCTTTTGGAAAGCAATGGCTTCAGCAAAGTGTTAGACGTGTACTGCATAGTAGGCCTTGGTGTTTAGGAAAAACACATAGAGGTCACCACCCAACACCCGAAATCATGCCGAGATCCCTATAAACAAACTCGCCGGGAATCTACAGTATCGACCAGTACGTGTACTTGCGTTCGAAATGTTGCACAACACCCAACACATTCATCGCAAAGGGGTTTACTGTTGGAACTTGGGCTCAACCAATCAGACAATCTAGTTGTTTTGATTCGGTACCTTATTTCCCGATGTCTGGATCTTAGATACTTGAGCCGTTCCAATCAATAGGAAGGATATGATGACCCATGGACTTTGATGGTTACTAGGTAGGTAGTCATGCATAACAAACTACCCTTCTCTTTGGCCGCTTTCCAGCCACGATAGCACCAGTCACTGCACGATCCAACCAGGACCAGATTTTTTTATTCTCTCACGGGTGTCAGCTTATCCCGCCCCAGACGAGTGTCCTCGATGCTCATATCTCATAGCGTCACTTGCATAGTCACGACAGTATGGCTTCTCAGGTGTTTGGCAACCTCAGTCCCGGTCCACCTCCGTACTCCAATAGGTTCCGAAGGGATGGAATGGGATTATGAGAGAATGAGGACTAACCTAGTCTATATCGTGGGGTAGGATCCGGGGTTTGGCGGAGACGGTGTCCACCAGTAAGACGGGTGTACCGAACGTCTCCCAAGGGATAACGCCGCTGATGTTGTTGGTCATGGGCTGGTCAACGTCGTCGGTCTTGGCTGGCTTGTCCTCTGATCAGCACGGCGAACTGCTGAAACGGCTCGACTCTTGGATGGCATGTCCCCCAACCCGTCGCTTTCACAGTGGAAGTTGTTGGAGAGAGAGACGAAATCTTACAAGCGCACCTATCATGGCCCCGGACCGTCTCCGCAACTCCGCATCTCCGCATCCCCGCATTCCCGCACCCCGCAATGCTCGTCTTGCGGCCCTGCTTCCGCTCGGCTGCCATGGACTTTTACCTGTCCTTGATTGGAGGAACATCCAGCTTCCTCTCTTGTCTCTCACCACGACAAGTGACCGGCAACCAGCCGCCTTGGCTTGTCCCACTGTCCCACACAAACTCTTCCGCTGCCTTTAACCGCCGCCGTACTACTTGCTCCCTTCCTTCTCTCCCATCGAACCAAACCTCTTCTCGGCCCTACCAGCGCGCCAGCCCACGGCATGGACCCCACTTCCCCGGTTCCATTTGCAGGCCAAACTCAACCCCCTTCCGGGGATGCCTGCATTCTTCGCACGAGTGATGCAACATGGAAACGCTTCCAGGCTGACGGTCCTCTTGGGATGGGGACTTGCTGATCCTGTCTCGGGAAAAACCTATGTATAAGGGGGGGACTCCCAAGTTCTCCAGCAAGAATGGAAGAAACCAGCGTCTCTGTTCTGTCCAAGGCTTTGTCTACTCTTCAACTCCTCGAGATATCCGTGGTCAGCGCAACTGCTGCGGGAAACAATCAAGATGGGGCTTGGGCTTAAGTTACCGACAATCTACAATGTTCACCTTGTGGCTATCATTGCCACCTTGGGTGGTGCACTGTAGGTTCTCTTCCGATATCTTGGTTACACACCAGCAAAGAAAGACATGGCTAGATGGATGGATGCTGACCACTCTTGATACTCCAGCTTCGGCTTTGATATCTCTTCCATGTCCGCCATCGTCGTAACCGACCAATACCTCAGCTACTTCAACAATCCCCATGGTGTCATCCAAGGAGCCATCGGCTCTGCCCTTGCCGCCGGCTCCGTCATCGGTTCCGCCATCGCCGGTCCTCTTTCCGACAAGATCGGTCGTCGTGACTCCATCTTTTTCGCCTGCTTCTTCTGGCTCATCGGTACCTCCGTCCAGGTTGCCTGCAAGAACTATGGCCAGCTCATTGCCGGCCGTGTGCTCAACGGCTTCACCGTCGGCATCACTTCCTCCCAGGTCCCCGTCTACCTGGCCGAGATCGCAAAGGCAGAGAAGCGTGGTTCCTTGGTCATCATCCAGCAGCTCGCCATCGAGTTCGGTATCTTGATCATGTACTTCATCGGCTACGGCTGTGCATCGATCGAGGGCCCTGCTTCGTTCCGGACCGCTTGGGGCATCCAGTTTATCCCTTGCTTTTTCCTCATGCTCGGTCTTCCTTTCTTGCCTAGGTCGCCCAGATGGCTGGCCAAGGTCGGCAGGGACCAGGAAGCCATTGCTGTCCTGGCTAACATCCAGGCTGATGGCAACGTTGATGACCCGCGAGTCGTTGCTGAGTGGGAGGAGATTGTCACCGTCATGAACGCCGAGCGTGAGGCCGGCAAGGGATGGAGGAAGTTCGTCAAGAACGGCATGTGGAAGCGCACCATGGCTGGTATGACTGTACAGGCTTGGCAGGTACGTTCTCTTTGTTTTTCTTCTCTCTTTTTTTTTTTTTTTTTTTTTTTTTTTTCCCACCCTCGTCAACAAACAGTACACTAACATCCACTCTTTCTCTCTCTTAACAGCAACTCGCTGGCGCAAACGTAATCGTTTACTACCTAACCTACATCGCCCAAATGGCCGGACTCCAAGGTAACGTCGCCATGGTGACCTCGGGCATCCAATACGCCGTGTTCATCATCTTCACCGGCGTCATGTGGCTCTTCATCGACAAGACCGGTCGTCGCACCCTTTTGGTTTACGGCGCCTTGGGAATGGCTTTCTGCCACTTTGTCGTCGGCGGCGTCATGGGCGCGCACCACGACAACGTTCCCGAGGGAGTCGGCGGCAACGCCAACATTGTCATCAGCGTGCACAAGGGCGCGCCCGCCAACACGGTCATTCTGTTCTCGTACCTGCTCATCGTCGTCTACGCTTTGACGCTCGCGCCTGTCTGCTGGATCTACGCCGCCGAGGTCTGGTCTTTGGGAACGCGCGCGACGGGTATGTCCATGGCGGCCATGTCCAACTGGGTGTTCAACTTTGCGCTGGGCATGTTCACCCCGCCGGCGTTTGTCAATATCACTTGGAAGCTGTTTATCATTTTCGGTGTGCTTTGTGTTACGGCGGCGGTGTGGTTCTGGGTGTTTTACCCGGAGACGTGCGGTAAGACGCTGGAGGAGATTGAGATTCTGTTTGGTGATGAGGGTCCTAAGCCGTGGAAGACGAAGAAGGGTGAGTCGAGACTTACGGCGGAGATCGAGGCTGTCAAGGCGAGAAAGACGGTGGAGCACGAGATTGAGGTGCATGAACATGAGAAGGTTTAGTGTGTGGACGAGGAGTCTGGAACGTGTGGTGGTGTTGTTTGTAGTGTTGGGGAGCAAGGTGGTCAAAGCAAGTGTCAGTGTGGTTGATTTTTCGTTAGTTAGCAAGATACCCGGAGCAGAGCTACAATTAATGAGAAGTATATGCGTGTATTGCAACAGAAATCCACCAGTGTCGTGCCATTGAATCGTTTATTGATCAGTTTACTTTCCTCCCTACTACGCATACATTCTGCTTCCAGAAGCCCCATAATTACGTCCATCTCTCACCCCCATCCGCAAGTCCTTTCATCCCTTTGTCCATCTCCTAGTTGTTCGCAGTCTTGTCATTGTAGTAGTGTATCTATACTATCCGTTAGCCGCCCAATCCACTCACGTTTCACACTACCACCATCACCATCACCAAGTAGAGAATAGCTGGTAAACAGGAAGACACAAAGGAAAACTCAAACACCTACCGTCTGATCCGCACACCCGCTCGGCGTCTGATACCCATAAGCGCCCGTATTCACAAACAGCGCCTGATTCTTACACACCAACCAAGCCGCGACATTCTGCCTCTTGATGCTCGCCACGCTCCACGTCAGCGAGTCCCCCTGCCAGGCAAACGTACCAAAAGGATTCCTGGTGGTATTGAACCACGTCGCCAGCGTCCTTGACGGCGTGCGCGAGTCGGCCGGCGTCGGCTCCTCCACCCACAGATACAGAGGCGGGTCGGACACTTTGTTGACCAGCTGCCCGTCGACAATGTTGAACTGCCCCGCTGTGGTGTAGGAGTCGAGGATGGCGGTGCCGGGAAGGTTGGCGGGTTTGGTCTGGAGGTATTTGTGGTAATTGGGCTGGACGACGGCGCGGATCCAGTAGGCGCCGGGTTGTAAGGTGGTGGGGGTGGGGATGGAGGAGGTCATGGGCGGGGGGGTATTTTGGGGCACGGGGGAGGAGGTGCTTAAACTGGTGAGGCTGGCGAGGAGAGCGGTGGTGAGGAGGACAGGGGAGATCATTGTTGGCGGGTGTAGGATAGGACTCGTCTTTTGCGAATTGATGGACAGGTATCGGTGAATGGAAAAGATGACGATTGTTCAAGGCAGTCAGTTCTGCGGCTCACCTGAAAGGTTTTAAAGCTTCTCGCTACGAGCGAGTCTTCTTCTGAATGTCTGACAATACCTGCTCATGACTTTTCACAGAGCGGATGAGCACCTTTGTCGTTCCGAAGCCAACGATGGATGGGGCCCTTTTCATCCGCCGGTCATTCACTGGTTACCCCAGATCATCCCGACCCCTATTTAGCCTCTCCGCATAATGCCGTGTTAATAACCGGAAAACGGGCGCGGATGCCGAACTCGCACATGACGGAGCATTTCTGGTTTACCAGGTTCCGTCGTCCCCGGGTCTTTCAAGTTGCTCATCAGCCGCAACCACTTTCTTCGGTGCTCTGGTCCTTCATTCGTGCAATGACATGGAACGTACTGTACAATACTCGTATTGAGTGCCGCAAACCTCGATCTCATAACGCACAGCGGCTGAAGTAGAGCGGAAGGGACGTCTCCGGGTGCACTGAGCGCACTGCAGTGGTCACAGTTGGAGGCGAGGGTTCAATTGGGTAGGTAACGGTCAACTACTCATGCTTCAGTATTAGGTACGACTAGTGATCGAGACATTCGGCTGCTTTGCTTTGGATCAACACATTTCACTCGGTTGTCACGGTACAGTACCTGAGAGTGTCCTTCAGTGCGAGTTATGAGACCATGAGGATTTATCACTTGAACGGCAGACAGCTTCGTATATGCCGCTGAATCTCTCTTGAGGTAGTGATGAAAGCATGGCGGCAGCAACACGTTTTGTAACAACACCATATGTAGTCATCATTATTGACTACTGGACCTTCAGTTAGCGTTGCTCAACAGATGGACAACCAGAGGATAGGCCTCCATCTCCTTCACCTCTTGATACTAGCCGATATCCTGCAGGCTGATGATTGGACTTTAACATGGTTCCGTTACGAACTCTTCCTTTCTCGCGACTCAAACGCTAGCGCATTGGGAGATGATGTGCGCAAGATACAAGCCATCTTCCGTACGTGGTGTCAATGGGTACCTACCTAGGTAGGTAATTTCAAGGTAGAGGTGATGCTGAAGATCAGTGCAATGTGAGAAAGTGTTTGTTTGGTTGAAAGAAGGAAGTCTCGAACTGATTGATTCCTTGCAGCAGAGAATCCTGCAATATGCGAACGGTCTCCCAAAACACAGTACGTTCACTCAGTTAGAGGTAGTTCGTGACTTCCTCAGGATGGGAAACAAAAAACAAGTTGGGAGCTAACAGTTCGGATCAAATGCATCGAAAACCTCCGAGTCCATTGACCATTTCTCAGGAATTTTCACAATTATCAAATAATGATTTCAATGAATGTACCTTCAAAGCCTTTTCCATTGTGCTGTCGGCCATATTCACGAACCGCACTAACAGACTACCCGTAGACTTGTTGTAGTGCATCACAGCCCCCATGCCCAAAACGCCGACGCTCCATATTTGCTGCAGCCAAAAAAGAAAGTGACAAACAAAACCAGAAACACAACAACATCAACAACAGCATCCAACCATTAACATGGTCCAAATGGATATCCCTCCAATCAAGAATACCCCAAAGGCGTAACGCCCTGCCTGAAGGGCCTCTGCGCACTCCCAATCCTCTCCAAATCCGGCTTCCATACCCCCTTCGTCCGTTCACTATGTAACTTCAGACCTGTCCCCTCCGCTAGCCGATGAAAGACCTCATGCTCCTCCGGCTGCACGCTCTTGAAGAACAGAGGCTCCCACACAATCCCCCTCTCCTGCTCCTCAACCCTCATCTTCCTCTGCGCCTGCTCGACCCTTGTCTTCTCGCTCAGCACCATCCGCATATCGCCCTCCGCCATGCCCCTGAACACGCCCTCCCATGCCCTTCTCGACTCCCATGGGTCTTGCTCGGCCAAGGGGTCGATCACGATCGGCACCGGCTGGTTCTCGGGACCGTCGATGTCATACACCTCAACCGTCTCGCCCATGCGCGGATTGCACACCTTCCATCCTCCTTCGCTCCAGCACCCCTTGACTTCATACAGCGTCTCTTTTGAGGGGTCATCTCTATGGAATATCCGCGCCTCAAACGAGTTGCGCTTCCCCCGAATCATGCCCTCCCCGGTAAACCGGACCTCGGCCTGATACCCGCTGCTACCAATGATGGAATACGTGCCCAGCACCTCCGGGTACATGCACCCGGACAGGAATCCGCGCACCTTGACGTCCAGCAGCGGAATTAGGTAATCCTCGTCAAACCGATCGATATGCAGCACGGCGTTGCCGACCTGGCGGATATTGACCGTCCCGTTGAAGCTCATCTCGACGCGCGCGTACCCCGTCGAGTGGATGCCGTGCTCGGCGTCGCGGACGTGCATGGCCGTGATGGGCGGGTGGTGGCTGACTTGCTCCGAGACGAGCGTAGTGGTGCATTTCTTCTCGGCGTCGGTCCATGATGCCAAGAAAAGCTCACCCAAAAAGGCGTTGAGCGGTTTGCGGATGCTGCTGCTCTTGGAGCCCGTAGAGCCGATGTAGAGCTGGCTCCGTAAGGCGATGAGGAACCATCGCAGAACGAGGAGCATGCGCTTTTCGGGGTCGGACTCGAGCGATGGCGCAGCAAAGACGGAGGGCCGTTGGGCCCAGCAGTGGCCTACTTCGACGACGGAGGACGGGGCGAGGAGGTGTGGCGGGCCGGTGATGTTGGAAAGGTCGCCTTTGACTGTTGCTAGAAACTGGCGCGAAAGAAAAAAAAAAGAGGTGTTAGTGATGATGGTCTTGGACCGAACAGTGCTAGCAAGCAGGTGGGTGGGAAGAAGTGGAGGTATTTGCGTACCTTGGCAAGGTCTCGTACCCGAGACGCGGCTGATTTGTGATCCATGGCGAAGAGAATCTTAAGATCAAGTTGATTACTAGGCGTTATGGTGCTCAACACAAAGGTATTGTGAGGGCCGGTGGGGTTTATATCAGATCAAATGATCGTCTCTTCGTTGACGTGTTGTATCCTTCCACTTTGGGCCTGCCAAGAGTGTTGTCTGTCGTCTGCGCTTGTCAAGTGATCTTGATTGCTTAGCCCCGATCGTATTGTGCTTGTTGATTATTGATGTATCGGTCGGCGAAGAACGGTATAGTGTGGCTATGGTACTTTGCGTTGATGTCGTTGTCGGTTACACTAGACTAGTTGTTGTCGCTGGTGAGTGTAAGTGGTGTGCATGTCGATCTTGGCAGCTATTCCCGATTTTTGTGCAACTTTGGGTGGTGATGCATCGACGTTGGTAAGAAAATCGAAGAAGTCGGTTACTCAGCAGAATGCAGAGAAACAACAGATCAAAAACAACAGAATCAAAGAGAATGAATACAGGTTCGTCGAAGAAGACTCAGGCTGGAAAGAGTTTCATGACAGAATTATATCTAGCTAGGTACTTCACTCCTTGACGACTCGTGGGCAAGGGGGGATCAGATCGAGGCTTGTTTCACATCTGTCGCGATATTTGTCGCAGCTCGGACACCAGAAAAGGAATTCCGTACCTCAGGATACTCTTTTTTAGGAAAAAAAAAAAAGAGATCGGGATCCCTACACTAGCTAACCAATTCAGTATCTAAGCGTTTCGTCTTTTCTGTCGTCGTCACATACAATGCAGTCATTCTAGGGTGCGTAACGATCCTCCAAAGTCTTTCATCGTTAGCTAAGTAGAAGTCCGCATGACTTGTCCAAACAGCAACAACGATCCGATTTCGACATATGTACCTACTGTATGTACCTACCTAGGCATATTGCTTGAGCATGACACAGCCGTCGACACATCGCTTATTCTCCTGCTCTTTGTACCATGCGTTGTGGCATTTTGACAGGTGCCCGCTTCGGCACTGAACGTGTTTCGGAAACCTTTTAAGGCTCCCCGGATCGTGGGAATTCCGGGCGCATCGTGCAGATAGATGTTGGTTGCTAAGATGCACTGCATCCACGCACCACTCATATGAGTTGCCGCATGCGCTCTCGCTTGCGTGTGGCTTTGTATGACACAAGAGAGGCACCTCGGGTAAACTTGGCGATGAATGACGAAAGACTTGAGATGCACTCAACGTCTTCCTAAAGCGATTCCTTTTACCGGTTCTCAAGGTTGTTTTTGACCATCTTGAACCCCCAGCGAACGGCCCCCGATAGGTAGGTATTCGGTACGTTGGCTTGGGTTATGCCGGTCCGGGCGTGCTACACACGGGGGGGCCGTCCAGAGCGAGCAGATCTACATCTCCGGAATCGACGTCATCAAGGTTGGACCCTGACCCCCCCAAAGCTTGAACCATTTAAGCCCCCTGAGCGCTAGAACTACTGCACAAACACTACACCGTTCGATAAGTTTGACTGCGCCTCAGGGGCAGAGGCCACCCAAGAATCACTTGAAGCTCGAGAACCTCGAGGAAACGGAACACGGGAGTTTGACACTGAAACAGTGACTTCCATGTTCATGTTGTTGGGGAGTCAACAAAAGTATGGAGCACACATGGTACGCTACAAGAAACGTTGTTTACCCGTTGAGAGTTAGTATCCAAAGACAACGTTCGATTCACCAGCCCCCGATCCGGGTTGCTCCGGACATGTCGTTTTCACCTAGTTCACGAGGTTGCATAGCTCTGGTGTCAATATTCCTAGTTTCGCATACATCGACGGTGCCCAACTTGCTAATTGTGAGACACAAAAAGATAGGAACGACACTATCATCGTGTTCAAGGTGGAAATCCCCAAAAAAACAAGATGTTGTTGAACATCGGGAATTGAGCCCGACGTGGGGGTCGAACCCACAACCTTGAGATTAAGAGTCTCACGCTCTACCGATTGAGCTAGCCGGGCAGCTGCAAGCTGCCATTGGATGTTAAATTTCATCCCGAACATACTCTTTAAGAGCCGTCAACGATCCTTCATCGGTCGTTAACTGGATTCCAAGTGAAGCACAAGGACAATGCTGATCAACACGATTGGACCTGTTTGATGATTAAGATTATGAACAAGTTGGTGATTCTACTATCTACTGATGATTATCGTCATCGTAATGCAGATGTGTCCGACAATGCGCTATCCGCTTTCCCATGATATGAGTACATAACCCCCAAAAGCACCCTAACGCCCTTTATCTGATCCGTGATCTCCCAAGTCCAAGGCAAGTATTACACATTCGAAAAATTCCCCTCATGCCCAGATATTCCAATCCGACGATATTGCAAGCGGTCTTCTTCCTTACATGCACAGATATATCTCTATGATCATCATGATCCACATTGTGATGCAACTGCTGCGGACCGAGTTTCCAACACCCATCTTTTCCGGGTCATTTCCTGATGACGGGCTGCCTTGTACCTCCTCATAGTAGAAAATACCCGGTGTTCGAGGTCAAACCAACCGTGATTGTCGATAACCCCCTAAATGCAACATTTGGGGGCTGTTGTGCATGTGATTGCGCACCTCCGCACTCGAGATATGCGTATGTGGAGTGACGGCCACCTGGAGCCAGCTTGACGCAGGTCATGCGGATAATGTCGCCATGTTTAAAAGAATGATGCTGCTTTTTGTTCCTTGAATGTGTTCATTCAGCTGGAGAGGTTCGGCCACTGAATCTTGTCGCAAACCTTCTCCCTTTCGGTCCACTCCTTGATCTTTTCCACATCCCAGCCACTGATGCTTTGCTTGGCCCCTTCTTTCTTCGGTACCGGCTTCCCCAGGATGAAGGACCTGTGCATGGCACACTTTCCATCCTCGTACTTGTATTGCACGCAATCATCGGGAGGCAAGCTCTTGCACGCCGCTGCGCAGTCGGGGGCTGATCGGTGGGCTACCTTTTCGAGCTCGTTGTATTCGCTCGCCGCCTTCATGCGATGGAGGGTGCCCTCGTCCCATTCCTTTGCGGCAATGTCGACATAGAAACGGTCGTCGGACTTGTTGTCCCAGTCGAGCTGTTCGTGCTTGAGCTTGGGTTCGAGATATTCATGGTAGATGTCCTTGATGAGAAGGGGTCGCGGCTTTCCGGATGCAATCTGCGCTCTGCGGAACCGGTGCTCGAACTCCCAAAACGAGTTGATTTCTTCGCTATTCATGTGGTGCATCGTCACGATTGGGTGGCACCAATGCCAGGGACCAAACGGAAGCGTTGCAGGCTTCTCGCCGTTAATGGTCGGCCACTGTGAAACACTAGGTCAGTCCGTTGATTTTTGTTTTCCGGATTTGTGCACACAGAGAAAACTCACCATTTGTTCGACGGAGACATTAGCGTTATCTTTGAGCGCCAAGGCAAAAACGTAGTCTCCGCAGCATTCGCGCTTTGCGCGCAAGTCGTACTTTTGCCCCACGCCGGGATTCTCCTCGACGAGCGCCTTCATGGACGCCTTGCTGACAATATAACCCGACCCGCCATGACCGAATCGGAAGCCCTGAATCAAGGTGACACTGCCAAGGTAGTGCTTCTTGTTCGGGTTCAGTTTTCCTAGCCAGTGTACCAGGTTGGGCCACAGGACATAGGTGTCAGCGTCTACAAAGACGTACCAGTCGTAGTTTGGGCGCATCTTGTACGTCTGCTCCGCTATGTGGACATTTTTATACTTGTCGAGATTCCAGCCTTCGCTCGCGGGGTTGCCCTGCTTGTTGCAGCCTTCGACATCAACAGGGCACGCCTTCTGGCGACGGTACAGGTCGAAGTCCGAGTTCCCCTCCATGGCCTCGGCTGACACGTTGGACAAGCTGTCGTACACCGGGTATCCGCCAATCTTCTGTTCCATATCGCTAAAGATGAGGAAGTCGGGTACGCATTTGAGCACCGTCAAAAGCTGAGTGGGCACGCGGTTGAAGGATTCCGACGCGCCCGTCTTCATGATGACCAGAATGTTGTCGGGAATCGGGTAATCAGCGCAGTCTGGGTTCTCGGAGGGATGTGGCCGGGGGCCAGGACCGCTTTGTCCCGGCGGTGGGGGACGCGGGTGACCATGGCTATCAGACCGGTAGAGAGGGTCGTCAATGGCAGTCCAGCCGCCAAGACGCCTCGAAGTGGCCAGAAGAAGAAGCAGACTGATTGTCGCACATAGGGCGATGGTGATGGATTTGCGCGTGAACATCCTGGGCAGCGTGGGGATGAAGAAGAGGCTGTCTCGGCCAGGACGGGGCGTCTTGATCATTTGAAGGGAAACAGTTCAGGTCGCAGTCGCAGGAAAAAAAAAAGATTACTTGCGATCATGAGTGCAGACGTCATGCCACTCTCTAGTTCACCATTGAGCTGGATGTATCCACCAGGTTCGACGATCGCCTGGAGAATCACGAAGAGGTGGGTGGGTGGAGGTGTATCTTTAGTGTACATACACTAGGTGCGTGCCTTGAGTGGAGGGCAGCAGGGGCAGCGAGTGGAAATGGGACCAAGTCAGTCCTTTGTGATCGCGTAAGCCGGGGATCTCTCAGGTGGGCTCGGCAAGGTTCAGACCTCAGCGCCGGACTCGCGGAATGCAGGGTTGCAGGGTGGTTAAAATAAGAAATGGAGAAGCATGGGAATGGGGTGGTGGCAGAGTAGACGCTAGACAGGGCTGAAAGAGGAATAAATGAGCGACTAGAGGTACCAAATACGAGCGCCCGCCATCCATACCGGGACCCGCGCCTGAGTGAGTGGTTGCAAAGGATTGCCCGGAGATATCAATGGCTCGACGACACCAGCCAAACAAACGGAAAAAGGTAAGCCAGGCCAACGTCTTTCACACCGGCATGTTGCTTGTTCGAAATGGCACACCAACAAATGTCGATTGGTATGGTAGCAGACTCGCAGGTAGAAGGACCTGCAACGCAGGAGGAGGCGAAGGGGGGAGAGGGGGGAGGGGCGGTGTCGACTTGAAAGGGCTCTGACATGTCAGGCTGTCTCTGATCGATAGCCGAATGGAGCACACAGAAGAGTAAATAAAACAGGCAGTTTTTGTTGTCTCATCGTGTTGGGTCCTGGTATGATGGCTCTTCCCTGCGCTAGAGCGTGAACGGGGAACACTGAGCAGCACGGACGGGGACGCTATGAGATGGGACGAGTCGTCCTATCGAATTGAACTGAACCGACTCACTGGTAAGTACGTCTTGGTCTGTGGAAGATGATGCGCCGGCTTGGTATAACATGGCCGTGCAATGTACTCAAGAGATACTCGGTTTTACACAACTTGTAGTATCGTTCTAGTCAATTCAGTTTGCTAAGAAATTGAAAAGAATGACTGAAAATACAATCACAACATGGGCGGGCGTGGGAGTGACGGGAGTCGGGGTACAAATGCCGCAGCATGGCCAATCAAGGCATGGGCAGAACGATGTGGCTGCCGTTTACTGCTATGATTCGCATCGATGCAATCGCCAGATACTTAGGTTGGATGATCCCCTCTCGATCCACTACGATTCCCGGGCAGACTCTCAGGGGAAACAAGGCAAGATGAAGATCCCGAGGTCGTCTTGAACCGAGTGCTTGAGGCGCCTTGTTTCAGAAGGACGAATGTAACTGTTGATCGTGATGATGCTCATCAAGTTCATGTTACGATTTTCGTTAGAACGACAACTGCGCGATAAATCAACCTGATGATATTCAGGGAGACTCCATGCTCTTCATCCCTTCTCTTTTGGAGGTTACCCAGCTGGTGCCTGGAAATGTTCCCGACATTCCTAATGTAAAACGCCCTAATTACGCAGATGCAACCGTTCGGCAGGCACAGGGTCCCACCCACCCCGCGGCCACTCCTGCCAAGCGAGCCGCCAAGCTGTCAGACATCCGTGGGTTTCTTCCGCTTCAGGCACGACTCTAGTGTAGTCTAGGTATCCATATCGTATCCCAAGACAACGGACGAAACCAAAAGATTCTCGAACGAGCCTAACAAAAGCTAAGTATCGAGACCGCTCTTTCAACTTGAGACAAACATGAGGTCCTGATCAACGCTTTGCGTCATGTAAGTGTCTGTGTCTTCCAGCTTCAATTTCCACACCAGACTTTTGTGAAGGTACATCCCTGCATTCAACCAAAGCCTGGGAAGGTCTGGACTGCACCGAAAAGGGGCAGGCACATGTAGGGCCTCCAATGCGCCATCATCTTGATGGTGTCAGAGGGCTGTTTGCATCCATCCATCACATTTACAGGACGCTAGGCCTAGTCCAGTCACAGTCAGTTGTTCGATGCTATCCTGACAACTATAGAATACATGTAGGTATGTTCGAGCGGTAGAAGTAGTGTATAAAACTTGTCGTCTGCGAGGAGGGCTCGGATGGCCGTGTCAACATCCGCACGGAAAGACGACGGCGGGCGCTAAACTGCATCAAGTTGGATGCCAACCCAATCTCCAATTAATGTACGCCGCCGCCGCCATGCCTCGAGATCGATGTTGAAGCGGCTCGAAGCGGCTTGGAGCACAAAACTAACTCATGGCCAAGCAGCCACATCTCGAGACATAAACCAACTGATTGGAAGAGGCCCGTGCTAGTACCCGACCGAAATCGTTAGTGGGCAGCCTAGACCGTCATGGCCTGAAGGTTCGGGGCAACGCTAGTGACGCTGGGCAACGCCTAAAATCCCACACCCCAACGACACTTCTTGGCTACATCCGGCAACCATGATGAGGATATGATCCATCAAGGGAAATTCCTAACTTGTTCTGCTCTATACAGTGCAGAAAATATGTTTCAGGTCAGTTAGAAGCTTTGGGCAAAGATTGCTTTTGGTTGTACCGTTGAAGCAGCATTGGCAGAATGACCGACAGCCCCTGATGCGCCAGAGGACAACATCCCGCGACGGCGATGGCATCATGGCAACGACGAAAAAGAATTTTAAAAAAAAACATGAATCGATCACACATTATCACCACCACGATCACCACTCCTTCTCCTGCCTTACAAGCGAGTCTATCCTGCATAATTGAACAGCACCGAGATCCCATTCCACCCAGGTTGGCCCGGCCTTGGGTCATCGAATTCCCCGATTTAGATGGCGGTTACAACACCCGTTAAGACGAGGGCAACAATCAAAGCCCACATAGACTTTCCCTTACCCATTCCTGCATTCGTCGCGGTTCTCCCATTCGTAGTGTTTGGTGCTTTAACACAATACAGCCAGCCAGCGCTATCATGAACCTCACCACTAGAGGAGAAGTGTGTCCACGTTAGCACCACTGGCCATACCACACGCTCCATAGCCACGAGCGCCGTGGCGTTATCTTTGCCAGCTGGAGCCGAGGCGCCCGCGAAGAAGGAATACCGTCGGTGGATTTGATCAAAGTTGCTGCTATCGATCTCTTGAAGAAGTAGGTCATTATGTTAGCACAGAACCAACATCAACTATAGTGCATGGTATCCCTCGAGTCAAGACATCGACCCGAAGGTGTAACTCACCATAGCCAACCCCAATCGTCCCCCCGAAATACTCCAAACAAGCATCAGGAACCGCCAAGCTCCCGCATGCCCCTTCTCCCTTGCCCTTCCCAGTCGTATTGGCAACGCTATTGATCTGCAGCCCCTGAATACACTCACTCAGCAACAACGCCGCACAAGTGCCATCCAACCTCGCCGTCTGCGCCGCTTCCGTCTTCTCGCCCGATAAACCCCCAGGAAACACGATTGCGCACACCCTCCAGCTTTCGGCATCCAGCCCTTTCTGCTGGTAGGTAGAAGGAGGCACAAGCGACAGAACCGCCGCCTCGGTGAATTTGCTCTTCTTGTCTTTGGCTGATATGGAGGAGTCGGATGCGTTGGTCAAGGGCACGTTGGCTGCCACGCTGATGGAGAGATACCAGCCGGGGACTTCATTGCCTGTGGCGTCGGCGGGGCCCGCGGGGATGGAGGTGTTGTAGCCCGTGGTTGGGAAGGATGCGTTGGAGACGGGGTCGGCCATGGCGAGGGCGAAGTCGGAGGGCGGGAGGCCGAAGGGGGGGTTGGAGGGGGAGCCGGTGGTGAGGTATTGGGCTGATGATGATGCCAAGGCCATGGAGACCTGAAAAAGGCCAAGGCCGAAGTTGAAGAGGTTTCTGACCATATTTGGCAAGATAGAGTTCGTAATCCTAAATGTTCGTTGACATTTCCTGCAAAGGAACCGTGGCCTCCTGGCGGGGACAGGGCAGATTGAAGAGATACGTAGGTAAACACGAATGTGAGAAGGAAAATGCAAGGCACACGCAACCAGCGAGGGCAAGCTTCCATAAGCTCCGTCGTGCCTGTTCAGAAGCATACCTACTGCAACCCAAGGCAACTCACCTCAACTAACCTCTTTTGTTCCATGCCAAACCTATGAGATGGGCCCAAAGGCAACTATGTTTGGAGTTTGATGGCAAAACCGATACAGTCATGAGGAGCAAAAGGATGCGGATTTCCAGAACAGAAGTCCGAAACGGGAGGATCGATGCCAGCGATCGACAGGCGTCCCACCTACGAGCAACATATCAATGGTTGCCACGGCTAGGAGGCCTGAGTGATGACTGGAGCCGGTTACCAAAAGATGACTCGGGGCCAGTGCTTGGTACAGCTTCGTGTCCCGGGCTCCGTGTCCTCCGATGCCGTCCGTCCCGCAAAATGGGGCCGATATAGAGACTTGACGGCCTCCGTCATCCGGGCCGAGTGCAGATCCCATGTCCCGGCTCAAGTTAGGCTCCATTCGATCTCGGTTTCAAATGTTGGAATACCTTCAACATCTGTCTTCAAGAAATACCTTTGACCAAATGACGAATGCAATCCAGTCTCCAGTCCAACAAAACCAGGTTTAGCTGTTTATACTTTTGGGTTGAAACCACCATTACATACCTGTGCTCAGTCTCATTTTTTTAATCCTGTGATGAGGATTGGGACATCTCCGAAAGTAGGAGGGGAGAGACGGATAACATCGTCGAGCCGGTAGGTTGGTATCACGACGAAAGATACTTGGCAAATTATCTTGATATCGTGATTGCTCCTGTCTCATTTCTGTTTGCTCTGTTTTCTCTTTTCGTTGTCATCTGCTGTAAACATTTTCTTTGTGTCGTCAATCGGCGAATGCTTGGTGCTTCAGTCGTAGGTGGGATAACTTGAAGTATCAGAGCCAGCGGTGATGAATCGTTTGCTCGCATATAGGGTAGAGCTACTGCTCCAAAGTTCAACAGTAACCGACTCGCGCCAGTGGTTTAGTGGTAAAATCCATCGTTGCCATCGATGGGCCCCGCGTTCGATTCGCGGCTGGCGCATTTCTTTTCTTTTCTTTTTCTTTTTCTCTTATCCTCATTTATATAAGCCACGTCGTCCCAGTTACATACGAGTGAACAGTCTCTATGTTTTCGTTGTGCTTGTCTTTTTCCTTTTGTTCAATTTCCAGATCGAAGATATCGTAGAAGGATACTTTATGCTTTGACATTTTCGGAGGGGGGTATGTTAGGTAGTATCAAAATCGGATGACAACACCGCCACCTGAGCTCCCCGCCCGACCATCTCGGAATGAACCGTTTTGTTGTGCATTGACATTTGACATCATCATGGAACAGTAGCATAGGGGCGTTTTGAGGTACCAATTTGCTGTGTTATCGAAGAGCGGAGGAGAGCACCGAACCCACGATGACAACTGAAATTGAATTGACTTGATCTCTGTCCAAGTCAAAATGCTGCCCAGGCATGGCATTGCTCGCGCACGAAACAATTCATTCCATTACAAAATCAAGATAGTGGGTATCAACTTAAAGTGAGTTTATTTCATGACTGTTTACAATTCCAACGCCGAGTTTTAAAAGCCCACACCCGAAACTAGTCTACCTGGTCTTCTATAGTAGCCACCAATTGTCCCCGATTGTATAGTTTTTTTGTCTTTGTTTACCATTCGTCTTCGTATGGATTCAAACCAGAACCGGGAGAGACAGAGACAGAGACATGATTGAAGAGAGAGAGAGAGAGAGAGAGATAGAAAGAGAGATGAGATGAGATGAACGATCTATGGAAAAAAACCTAAAAGGAAACAAAACATTTATTGACATGACAAAAACTTGAAGCCCCGTTTGACCTTTTTCCAAATACTATATCGTGGCCCATTATCTACCACCACCATTGCCACCTCGGCCGCCGCCGCCGCCGCCGTCGTATCCTTGATAATATTGTCATCTGGTATCACATCCGTCATTTCAACATGCCTATCCACATTAGCATCATCCTTACTCCTGCACCGACATGTTGCGGGGAGGCCTCGCATTCGCAGCAGCCACGTAATGACCCCAGGTGATGAGCTCCTTACTGCAATCATCCTGATCAATCGTGCACTCGATCAGCGTAGGACCCTCCTTGTGGCTCTCGGCCACCTTGATAGCGTCGGCGAGCTCGCCGGCCGTGTTGGCCAGCAGGCCCTTTGCGTGGCCGTCGGTGCTGTTGAAGGCCTCCACCAACATGGCGTAGTCCCAGTTCTTGATCTTGTTGTAGGAACCGTCGTGGATCTCAACCTCGATCGTGTAGCCGCGGTTGTTGATGAGCATGATGGTGATGGGCACCTTGAAGCGCACCATCTGCGACACCTCCTGGGCCGTCACCTGGAAAGATCCGTCGCCAACCAGCACAATGGTGTGCCTGTCAGGGTGGCGCAAAGCGTAGCCAAAGGCCGCGGGAATCGACCAGCCAATGTGGCCCCATTGCATCTCGATCTCAAACTTGGCGCCGGGAGGAAGCTTCAGCTGGATGCCGTTGAACCACGAGTCGCCCGTGTCGACGAACAGGCTTGTCTTGTCCGTCAGCATCTCCTGCACCTGTCGCGAGACCTCCTTGCGCGAGAGCGGCTCCTCGCGTTCCGCCGTGTGCACGTGTGGGGGGTCGGGCTTGAGGCGCTTGTACTCAATCATGGTGGAGTCGTTGAAGGCGACCTGGCCGGCCAGGTGGCTGAGGAACTCGCTCATCCGGACACGGCTGAAGTGTGCGCCGGGGAAGGTGACATGATCCATATCGACGGTCATGAGCGGGATGTTGGGCACGGCAGTCCATCCGACCGTGCTGTAGTCGTTGAAGACGGCGCCGACGCAAATCATGGCGTCGGCCCAGTGCACCATGGCGTCTGCGGCATCAGAGCTGACTTGTCCCCAGAAGATGCCGACGAACTGCTTGTGGTCTTCGGGGAACATGCCCTTGGCGGCGGGTTGCAGGGCAACAGCACAGCCCATGGCCTCGGCGAACTTGATGAGCTCCTTCTCGGAACCGGCACGCCCAGCCTTGGGGCCGACCAGGATGACGGGCTTCAGCTTGCCGTCGAGGTACTCGGCAGCGCACTTGGCGGCGGCCTCAAGAGCGTTCTTGTCGCTGGTGATGGGGTCGGTGATGGCGCTGATGGGCCCGGGGCGCACGCAGGTAGCTCCGGCAAGGTTGGTGGGGATCTCGATATAACAGGGTTTCCGGGCGAGGATGGCGGCGCGGAGGGCACGGTCGATTAGGCGGGGTGCATCGATGGCGCGGGGTATGGCCACGGCGCAGCAGGTAATCTTCTTGGCCATCTCATACTGGTAGGTGTAGTCCGGGTGGCCGAGGGTATGGTGAAGAATGTGATATTGACTGGAGTCATTGGTGTTGGGCGAGCCGCTGATGAGGACCAAGGGGAGGTTCTCTGCGTAGGCACTGCCGGTGCCGTTGAAGGCCGAGAGGGCACCAACGCTGTAGGTGACAACGCAGGCGGAAATGCCGTTGCCACGGGCATAGCCTTCGGCGGCCAGAGAGCAGTTGAGCTCGTTGGCGCAACCAACCTCTCTGAGATCCGGGTGAGCTTGTAGCTTGTCGAGGAGGATGAGGTTGTAGTCGCCGGGGACGACAAAGTGATGGCGGACGCCGACCTGAGCAAGACGCTCGGCGAGGTAGTCGCCCACCGTGAACTTTCCTTGTTGTTGGGCCACCATGATTCTCTCTCTTTTTTGTTAAGGGTGAGATCTGGAGTTGAAAAGGTGTCAAACACTGGAGGTGATAGTGGTGGTAGTGTCGAAGCTGTACTTTGATGACCATGAAGAATGTCAAGAGGACGACGGGCTGCGAGAAGCCTTTTATTGTCCTGTGGTGGTTTCTCTGGTGACCACGGTGATGTGATGATTGGCTCAGAGAGGTCGTCTGGTATAGCTATCATGTCCTGCCCTTCCTTGAGGCCATCTCCGCGATGACATCCAATGTCCCCGAAAGAGGCTCCGGGCGTCTCTCGCCATGGGCCAAGCGACAAGGAAGGTGTGCTGATGCATGCTGCTGCATGGTGTCGTTTGTTGGGAGCAATGGGCAGACTTTGTCGCCAGTTGCTTGGACAGGGGCCATGGCAGGGCCGTCAATGGCAGGGCCAAGCGCAACCACGGTCTGGAGGTGGCGTGAACATTTTGTTACGAGCTTGTGAAGTCAGAGCATGCGGGCAATGCATCATAGCCAGGAGTGGGGGACCATCGATTACGACGTTGCACAGGGCCATCCGCTCCTGGGCTCCGGTTGTCGACTTGGTTGAGATGAAGTGTTGTAGGGAAAGATAAGCGGCCTCGTTCGGTCCGATATGCAGCGAGCATTCAACGATTTGATCAGACCACCGCCGCAATCCAGGCACTCGCACCCAAGCCACACCGGCCCTTCCCATTGGCGGCTAGTGGGGTTGCGCCCCAGTAAAGCGGACCTTAACCGCGCCGACGACATGCCAGACACAGATCGCCTCAGGCCGGCCTTGCGAAACGCCCCCGGCACCATCCGGCGGTATATTCTAGAGAGAGAGAGAGAGAAAAAAAAACAAAAAAACAAGGCACGATCCGGATCCGTCTGCCGAATCGTTACATACAGCGCGGGTTGAAGCCCCAACCGATTGCCCACCGGCCAGTTCGATGTCGGCTCATGTTCTGTTGAGGTTGAGGTGGAGGGTGTGGTGGGTGCGTTTCAGGGTCTGGGTGTCAAGGTAACGAGAATAGAGAAGATGGCACATATTTTTAGTCCAGGACAATGAGAGACGCGAACAGAACCAGCAATATCCATTCAACCACTCTTTCCATAGGAATATAAGATAGGGGAAAGAGACTCAGAAGAAGAACAAAGCTCGCAAATCGTGTCATGTCAAAGTTGTCTGACTTGGGGAATGAGGACTCTTCCTACTGCGTGCGACCTACCTAACACTTGCACCTCCTTCGGAAGTGCCGCCCTCAACTATAAGGCACCGGAGACGAGGGTGGCCGCATCTCTACCATATAAAATCCAAACGAGATCCATTTGAGCTTGAAAGTAGAACTGGCCATTGATACCTCGGTCCTGGAAAAGTGAATGAGAACACAGATATTTCTGTTTCTGGTCCAGGCGTCGTCGATGGAAAATCTGGCGCAGGCTTATATTTGTACCAAATGGGTCTGGTCAACTGAGACTGTTAAACACACATGCCATATCTACTTTGGGGAGAGAGACTCGAGGGTAAGATAGCCTTGGCGCCCAGCCAACAAAAGGCACCCACCACCCCTCGAGTATGACCCGTTTACTTACTCGTCTGTCTGCTCAACCTCCTCCCACGATCGCGAGATGTTACAGAACGACGACCACGGAATTGACCACTCTATCGCCTTTGGGCCTGCTACACGATATGCTTATCCTACCATGGTGTGCACTGGTAACCTGAATAGGAGGCTGCGGATTGGCCGAATCACCTCGCCGCTCTACGAACCAAAGCTGATGTCTCGAGACTGAAAACTCTGTCTGCCTTGTCTCCTTACTTTCTGTCTGTTCAGTACGCCCCTCTTTGCTTTTCATAGGCCAGTGCAGTTCTGGTTGAACTCTGGTGGCTGGAAGTCAATCGCACAACTTGATGCTGATGGGTCTTGTCGTTGTGATACTTCGGCTCGACATGGCGTCCACGACTGGTCGAATGTGCTGGTCGAGATATTATATATACATCGCTACCGTCGCACTTGATCATTTCGTCAAACCAGGCGATGCTCTTCTCGCTCATATCCCTCATCACGCCGTCCTTATGGATCCATTATCGTTCACGGCTAGCCTCATTGCCATAGTAGGTCTAGCAGGAGAAGTTGCAAAAACCTGCAAAAGCTACATTGACGGCATCAAGAACCATCCGCGCGAAATTCGAGTCATCCTAATCGAACTCAACTCTCTCGCTTCAGTATTAGAAGGGTTGAAGATGCTACGCGAAGAAGACTTTGAAGACGCACACATCATCAAACAAACTTAGAGGACATGACGGACCAATACAGGGGTGTCAAGAAATGATTTGCAGGTTACACGGTCTTCTCAACCTGAACTTGGTCTCTGGCACAGATGCACCTGGAGGTAATCGTTCCAAGCGCAAACGGTTGCAGGCGAGGTTGCCAACTCTGGATGAACTGGCCTGGCCATTTAGAAATGAAGCAGTGGCCTTATTGAAGGCAATCGCGACACACAAGCAGATCATTGGTGCAGCTCTCACTGACTGCATCTGTATTGTACGTATATCATCAATGCAGTTATACATGGTGCTATCTACCTCCGATGAACAGATCCGAGGTTCAGTCGATGAAAGCAAAGCTCGATCGGGCAGAACAGGACAGACTGCACGCCTGGCTTGTCCAAATCAACCCCTCTTCCAATCACAACACCGCAAAGAGCCTCTATGAGAAGGGAATCGGTGACTGGATCTTCCGCTTCCCAGAGCGGAACCCCTGGGTGAACATCCCCGGGGCAGGGAAGACCATCCTTGCCTCTATATCATCGAGCAACTCATCAAGACCAAATGCTCGGGCAACGTGGCTCTTGTCTACTATGACTGCTATCACGGCCACAACCGCGATGAAACCTTTTCCTTTCTCCGATGGCTCATCAGCCATCTGTGTCGGAAGACTGACACGGTATCGGGCTTGACCTACGATATGTACCGCAGCGGCCAAGATCCGGACATAGCCAAACTCCTTTCTGCGCTCCATGCACAACTTGACGGCTTAGACACAGTCTATGTTGCGGTCGATGCCTTGGATGAGAGTCAACAGCCACGAGATGGATTCCTGGGTGTTCTTCGTACACTGGCTACCAGCCGTGAATATGCCGACATCGAGCGAGTCATGGTTCCCATCTCCCTTTCCGTGCCTACTTCACGTGAGGAGGTGGAAAAGGATATTGGAAGCTTTGACAAAGGAAGCATCGGTCGAAGCAGCAATTCCAAGCACTGTCCTGACGATCTGAAGCGTGAGGTGGTTAATGCACCTGCCAAGGGAGCAAAAGGTATGTTCCGTTGGGCGGTCTGCCAGCTGGATATTCTTCGTCGCCTCGACTGCGCAACGCACGAAGATGTCAGGGAAACGATAAAAGCTCTCCCTAAGGACCTGGACGAAACCTACATGAGGATCTTGAATCTCATCCCTCCAGATGATCTCGAACCTGTCCGATTCACCATCCATTGGATCATCTACACGGAAGATCTATTCTCGTCTCATGATCATTTCTTGGAGGTTCCCGAAGTCTTGAACCACTATGCGTTGCATCGTTATGGATGCTCAGAACGGGCCAATCAAATCTCTATCCCTTGTAATCTCGACAGGCTTAAAGATTGCTGTGGCTGCCTTGTTTCTGTTTGAAATAGCGAGTACCGCGAGGTTGTTTATTGCAATCTCTCCCACTACACCCTTAAAGAGTTCCTGACTTCCGAGCGATTCAAGCCATCAACCCAGCTTAAGTGTCTTCACTTTGCAACGATAAAGACTTACCTGCCCAATCTCATTCTCCCAATGCGATGCCGAAGACCATGACGATCTCTTCCAGCATATACGATTTGTCCAACGTATTTTGCATGATGAGGAATTCTTGGATCTCCAGCTGGTATTACGTTTACTCGTTCTTAGTATTCCCCAAGAATCCGACCCACACGAGTTTCTTTTAAAATTTCATGCTATGTCCATAGAGGTACTTTATGGAATTGAGTGGCTTGGGATTAGACTGGACCGTCAGACCAGATTATTGCTTTACTCCGTCTGTTAGTCATGGGCGCCGTCCATCTTTCGCGAATTCTGCTTGAAAAGGCTGGCAGCCACCTTCTTTGCTCATCCTTGGACTTGATTTGGTATGATTATCACGTGTACGGCAAGAGATACTATCTAAACAAGATGAAATTCGTGGGCAATGCTGTTAAGTTTCTAGCTCCCATTTTCTGCACCCATTTTCTGCACTTCACCCGCTGCGTTGTTGTTTCTGCTGGAAAATTACCACGACGACTTTGCACAATCTGTTGATTCGAGTAGAATATGCCAATCTTTTCGAACCGGCCGCAGAGAAATCTGCTACCGGATGAGCAAACTGCATCCAACCGAAATGGACATGTTGAACAAGGATGAGGATGCCTCTGCGAAGGTAGTTCAGAAGCTGCACAGTATGGGCGCGGTTTCGATGGATGAGAAGACGGTGCCAGACTTGGAGTCAAACGTCGAATCAACGACAGAGCCGATAGTAGCATCAGGCAAGTCTCATTATCGGCCAAAGAGGTGGGTGGCTTGATGTTATTTTGAGAAATGAGAACAAAGAGGAAATTGGGGCATGAGGTGACTGTCACTCTCCTAGAGCGCAACACACCAAGAGACTGTTCGATAGGATACACTATACATGTACAGAACTCATCCGTCGTTACAGCTCAGGAATGTTTCTTCACTTCTCCATATCCTGGTCATTCCTTCCTAGCGGTACTTCATTCGCTGAAGTTGGCTTTTTCTCGTCTGAACCGCCGTCACTTCCAGCCGAGCCGCGATGTGGACGAATCGTGGAGCCATCCAACGGGCGACCAACAGCGTCGTGCGTGTTATCCCACTCAGCCAACTCAGCAACCGGCACCTTGACAAGTCTGTGACTTTGCGCACCATCCTCAAGTCGCAGAACCTCTTGGCGAATGCGATAGCCCCGCAGCTTCGGGATCACGGAGACCCAGAGATAGTAGTATATGGCGCATGCAATCAAGCTGGTGCCCGCGTTAGTTAACCACTTCTTGACACAAACCGCGGTGGCTTTAAAAGATGATGAAAAAAAGAAATAGAAAATCAGGACTTACATTCCGATACCCGTGACCACATAGGTCCCGTACCAAAAGCTGACATCGCCCGCGTACGCTCCTCCCGCAGGCGGATACCACGGCATAACTATCAGGTACAGCTGCACCCAGATGTTGAACACGACTACGAGGTCCCAGGCTTTGAACTCCGGGCGAAGAAGGTTGAGCCGAGACCGTCGGTACCGGACGACAAACAGACCTATTCCCATGATCAACTGGAAGAAGGCCGAAGGCAATACTTGGAGATCGGTGATGAAGTTGAAGGCATCACCAGCGGGAGGCGCCAAAATCATGAGGATAGTCAGCGCCCATTTGACGAAGTACGGTCCGAGCGGAGTGCCGAAGGGGCGGGTGGAAGCCCAAAAGCGTGGAAAGGGAAGCACGCCTTGTCTGTCATCACGGAAAGAACATGTGTCAGCGATCACCATGAGCATGAGCGACAAACAGATGCGTCGAGACTCACCTCCCGCACTCCCTAATCAACCTCGACGACCCAATCAACACAGCGATCAGATTTCCAAACGAACTCAAGGCAATCAAAAAGTTCAAGCCCCTCACCGCACCGCTCGACCCAAACACCTTGGTAAAGAACAGGCTCGCCGCAATCTGCTGACTCTTCACCAGCTCCTCCTTCGGCACCGCGGCAAAGTACGCGACATTCGCCAGGATGTACAGCACCGCGACGATGAGTAGCGCGACGAACCCGTTCCTCCTGATCTGCTTCACGGGACTCTTCACCTCGTTGACCACATTGAAGGCGTTCTCGAACCCGGAGTATGAGAAAATGATCTTGTACAGAGCGTTGGTGACGCCGTAGGGCGTTGCTTGACCCGAGAAGGCGTCACGAAAGTTGACACGGGGGTCGGAGATCCGAGTGGTGGAGACATGCCCGCCGAGCACGACCAGACCGGTTATGGAAATGAAGATGAGGGTGAGGACTTTGATGATACCGATGCCGTTGGCGAAGAGGTAGGAGAGGCGGGTGTGGAAGCAGACGACTGGGAAGTGGGAGGGATCGAGTTAGCCGTGGGATGGTTCAATGGGATGGGCCAGCACGGAAACAGGAAAGAAATTGACATACATAAAGTGGCAACGGTGTACCCGGCTACGGCTACGCCTTTGAGTTCCCAAGCAATTGGAGAGTGGCCGTTTATTCTGAACAAGTACTGTGCAAGTACTGCATGCCGTCATTGTCGTTGTCAGTCAGTCCAACCATCCAGTCTTTTACCTAAACGTGTCACAAAAGATGGAACAAGCAAAGACACTCACCAATCGCATTACTGCTACTGAAGGACAGCGCAATCGACTGAAACGCAAACGCCGTCGGGAACAGCCATCTCGGTCTTGGGTACGCCTGTTCCAGATACACCACCTCGGACCCCGATCGATTCGGGAAGTACGCCGCATACTCGAGATACACTGAGAGATTCGCAACCGACGTCAAGAAGCCGAGAGCCCAGAAGATCATGGACAGGCCCACGGATCCAGTACCTCGAAGAATGTTTGATGCTGTATAACCGTTTCCCGAAAAGAACAAGATCGAGAAGGGACGCAATTAACACCAGCCCATGATAGCACGCACGGGAAACGCATGAGAAGGAGGGGAGGAGGAGGAGGAGGAGAACTTGAGGGGTTGCTCACGAGTCGAGTACACGCCCGTGCCAATCATCTTGCCGATGTTGAGCATGATGATGGATAAAGGGCCGACGGAGTATCCCAGTGGAGAGTTAACTTCGACCGGCGCGCCCGTGGCTTCCTGGTAGGCAGGCGGAGAGTCATTGCCGCCTTTTTCGACGGTGTATTGGAGACTGCCGTCGCTGACGGTGCCGCCATCACCGGCGAAAGACCCATTGGATCGATAGTGGGGTTCGCTGTTGGCATCATCGCCTTGTCGGCGAGTGAACGGCCGTCGCCAGTTAAAAGACATTTATATGTCTGGATGTGAATACAGGAACAAGAGCAGAGAAGGACTTGGGCGGTGTTGTGTTCCGGGATGGAAAAAAATAAAATAAAATGGGAACCTGTGGTTAGTTTGAAGGCAACATTTGAACAACCATTAGATCCATACATGAACCCCGACACTTCTAACGATCCAATTTCTTGAGTCTCTTCACCCCACGCTCTAGACCCCTTCACGCGTCTTCTCTGCCTCAAACACTCTCGAGGCGTCGAGTGTGTGATGGCCAACTGCCTTCGCTCGTGATACCTGGTTGATATTGCATTTCCTTGGCGGCGGCTTGTTTGGACGGTTATGGTTAGATATACCGACTTGCCATCATTATATCACATCGATCCTATCCCAAGCCTGCCGGACGAGGAAGGTCATCACCTGCAGAGTCACAGTGAGAGACAGGGCCAAGGACAGCGGCCGATAGCCAAATGTGGTAGAGGTAACGCTCGTCATCTTGCCTCATCGGTTTCCCCTTGGCAAGCTTTTGGTCTTCTCGGTGTCGTTATAGCATGCTAAGCTCTTTGGGATTGTCGTGCTTTGGAGAATGGGGGGTTCGGATGGTGCCATTATGGCGCAAATGGTGCTATGTGTGCTAGAAGACCCCACGCTACGTCGACGGTGTGGCTTGATGGTGACACTAAAGGCGAACTCTTTTTCTGTTGAGGATCACTTCAAGTGGGAAAGCCACATGTGGTAATCTTTCCATTAACAACCTCGAGGCAATTGAGAACAATTCTATCCGGTTAAGCAACAGCTTTACGCAGCTGAAGCCACACACTAACTCAATGAATCTGATGCCATTCAAGATCTGGTTACATCAACACAAACTCCAAACTATGTACCCAATTATCAGAGTCGTCCAACCAAGTCACACTCAGAATCGACGCCTCTCTCAACCTCCCTCATCAATACCCTCCCCCACCCTGCGTCCCCACGCTCTCGCCCTTACTCGCGCTCCTAATCTGTGGCTCAAGCGGAAACACCTCCCTCTCCGGACTCACCCCCCCGTACACCCTCTCCCACCGTTCCTTTAACACCTCGGGCGTCTCCCACGCATTCTCCGGATCTCTCAACCACAACCTGACCAAATGCCTCTGCTTCTCCCCATCATCCCTAAACCCCGCCCGAGAATGGAAGATGCTCAGGTTATTCACAAACTGGATATCCCCCTGCCTAAAATCCAGCGCAACCGCATACTTCTCCGCCGTAAAATGCAGCGCATCCAACGCCTCCGCCTGCGCCTCCGTGATGGGCGGGATGTCCGCCGACCTCGGTAATCCCCAGTAGCCCGTGAAGGTGCGGCGGGCGTACTGGATGATGAGCCGCTCTGGCTTTTCCGCAGACGCACCAGCAGCAGCAGCAGCAGCAGGAGGCTGGTAGTGTAGAAGCGGTCGAACGGAAAACTTCCTCCCTTCCTTCCCAAACTCGTCCGCCACCCACGGCTCCGCCAGCGTGCGAATCAGATCGGGCCGAGTGGCCGCCAGCTCGTTGTAGACCTTCCAGCTACTGGACAGATAGCTCTGTCCACCCTCGGCGGCCTCTCCCAGGCAAAAGAGGGCGACGATGTCGCCTGCGTCGGTGTGGAAGACTTGCTTCTCGGTGGTGTAGGCGGGGGCACCGATTTTGCTCACGTCAGAAACGGTGGTGGTAAGGTCTTTGATATGCGCCAGGACTACGTCGGCTGGTTGGCCCTTGTATTGGTTGTCCTGGCGGCCGCGGATGGGGGCGACATGCGAGGAGATGCCGGCGTAGATGATGATGTTTTCCTCGCGTGTGTGGGATGTGACGGGGAGCCCGCGGAGGACTTTGAAGCCGTGGCCGTGGTGGAGCTCGTGGGAGAGGGAGCGGAGGGTGTGATGTAGGCGGGGGAGGGGGAAGGTTTCTTGGGTGATGTAGCCTAGGGGTTTGTTGAGGCCTGTCGCGCGATGATGGTTAGTCGATGGCTTGATGCCCGAGGACTGATAGGAGAGAAGTTGTCGGGGGCTGGCTGTACTAACTCTTGAAGTGACGAAGTGCGCCCTCAATTTCTTGGATGTCCTCTTTTGTCAATCTGTAGTTCCAGTCGTAGGTCTCGGCGAGGGTCTTGCCGTCCCACACGAGGTCCGAGTCTAGTCTTTGAGGAAAACCTGGCGGAAGAGACAACTCCAATTGCTCGTTTTCTCGTCGTCTTTTGACTCTCGCAAGGTACTTGTCATGGTCAGGAGCGTACCCGATATCTGGTTGTCCGACCGGCGCTGGGACTGAAACCTGAACCGCTGCCGTAGCCATGTCGCCTTGATTATATCTTGATTATATATAGCCTTGATCCGAGAAACAATGTGAGTTTTTTGATCTCTTTGGAAAAGCTTTTGCTCGAAACTTTCGGGGTGTCGAAGGGAGTTGCAGTTTTACGCTTATCAGTCGCATTCGAGGAGGACCTCTGTATGTTTATGAGATTGCGGTGGAAGAGTCGACGATGACCTCATGTTTGTGCTATTTGGCGTGATGGTGAAATGGTGGTGATGGTAGGTGATCTGCCGTGTGAAGGAGCGGGGAAGGACGCATCTCACCCGCGCAATGCATGTCTCAGATGTCGCCATTCCACCCTCCTCCATGCCACCAGAGTCTTCAAAATCAAGGCGTTGCACAATCCGCCATCCATTCACTGCTGGGTACTCCCTTACTGTCAGCTGAATTTCTTCGGGTTTGGTCATTTTGTCATCCAGTGGCTTGAGTCACTTGCGCATCATCCCAACGAGACAATGTCAAAAACATGCAACACCACCTGACTCATTGATTTGTTGTATTCACTACCTGCGGCGATATACACTCGCAATTTGAATGCGATGCCAGACGAATCTGGCGAGATTCGTAAAGGAAGCCCAAAAGCAAGGGGAAAAAAGGGTCCAAAAGAAAGAAACAACTTTCCCCTCGACCGGAATCGAGCCGGTGACCTTTCGGTATACAATTTCGCAATTACAGCCGAACGTGATATCCAACTACACCACAAGGGGATTATTTGTTATTATTGTTGGAGTTAGCGCTTCAATCAACAAGACTATAGTCCACAGCAAGAATAACTGTGTGCGTCCACCAATTTTTGTGGTTGTGAGGGCTTTTGAACACAGTATTAACCAGAACAAGAAGATTTTGGAGGGATGGCCCACAAGCCAGCCAGCTCCCCTGCCAGTGGTAGGTGGGGCTTCATGAAAGCATGACAGCTGGTTTGAGGCCGTCATGGGATTAAGGGGTAAGTAAACAAATGATTGAACAGACCGTGAAGTTGATCTGCACTACAGGCTGGGAGTATCAGAAATGCCTTGAAACTGGGGCTCTGCGAACTCCTTAGTGCAGCGCCAACCTACCTAGTTTGGTCCAAGGAATGGTCGAAGACTTGGGTAGTTGTGGCGGAAGCACTGTCCCGCACATAACCATAATGAGTGTTCGCAGAATCGGAAACAAGAGAAAGGGGGGAGTTCTCCCTGGCCACCTCCAGGCAGGGTGAAATATGGCCCCCTGAAAAAAAAAAAGGTTGATTGAACACTGAACGGAATTGAAACAAAAGACTGACCAAGAGCTCATCAACCTCCACATTCCTCATCCCCTTGCCTGCCCTACCCGTCCGCTTCTTCCTTCCCACGTCCACTACCCGCCCCGTTCCACTTCCCCGCGGACTTCCAGTCTTTCCCCTCCGCAGCATCCACTACCAATAATCCCACTCCAATCCTATTTTCACCATCGCAACTCCCAACTCAAGCCCATACCTCTCCCTTCCCCCCCATTAGTAGGTATCTTAAACCTCACGATAGGAGCTTACCTCTACACTGCACCACTACTCAGACCCCAATCCCAACTCTCTGTAAAACACCCACACCCATGCTCGCCAACGCCTCAAACGCCACAGGACTCAAATCCAGCCCACCGTACGGACACCCCGCACACCGATCGACCAGCGTGACCGTGACGCTTCTGCCGTTCCCATTGACTCTGATCCGGCGGCCGCAGAGCGAGTTGCGGTGGGGGTTGCCGTTGGGCGTGGACGGGTCAAATTGGTCGTGGTTGAGCGCGAGGACGACGAGCTGGCCGTCATTCGAAACACTGCCGCAGGCGCCGAGGCCGGTGTAGTGCCAGGTTATGCGGGAGGAGAAGAATCGGGGGTTGAAGATTCCGCTGGTAGATGAGGAGGCTTTGCGGATGGTGATGGGGGTGTTGGGGGTTGTGGCTGGAGCGGCGATAGTGAAGTCGAAGGAGAGGATGAGAAGGGAGAGGGTGTTGGTGAGGATGGGTCGGAAGAGTATTTTGATTTGGTTGTTTTTATTGGAGTGCTTCGCTGCTTGAGGTGGGCTTGGTATTAATGGATTAAGTTGCTCTTTTGGGTTGACTTTCAGGAGCAGGCTGAGCTTGGCTCGAGGTTGGTGCCTGTGTTTGGAGATGGAGTTGAGAGACTCTGAGGGAGGTTATCGTGATGGCTTTGTACGCATTATTAAAAGCACTTCTACTTCAGCTAGTCGACATTGTCATTGCTCGAGAGAATGTAGTCATGATAGCTCGAGCTTTTGAGGTCCAAGCCACCAAACAGTCTGTCATCGCCGGACGGCACGAGATGAGGGGAAGAAGTAAAAGTTATTCAACCATCATCACCAACGAGCCGCGCGAGTATCGACTATTGACTGCGGGTAAGATATTTCCCTGAAGCCTTACATTATTCAACAGCACGGAGGGGAGATTGTTTATCATCATCAGTCATCACAAGTCCTGATCAAGACCGTACACCACATCAAAGGGCTTCTTGACTTGGGAGACTGGACGTTTTGAGAAGTTTATGCATGACAACTGGCATCAGCCGCCTTGGTGAGTTGACACTATTGAGATACAAGAAGGAAAGAGCAAAGGAAGAGCAACCAAGGACGTGGACATGTGCCACAATGCCGGCTCAAACATACACATGACTGACCTTACCCAAGAAACTCGGGAAGTTCTTCTTCGGTGGACAAATACCGATCTCTTGATTTGGGTTAAACTGCAAATCTCTCATGAAACCTACCTCTTGCTACAACCTCACAATCATCACTCAGCCCGCCTCAACTCTGCCTTCGTTGCCCCAAGCCTTAGTTCTAAACTTTCTCAGCCCAACCAAGCGTGCCCCCCTTGGCATTCCAAACCGTGTAATAAGCCTTGATTAAAGGGCTTCCAAACAACCACATCGGACGGCCTTCAATAGGCTCATACAAGGGAGGATCCCAATGAGAAAACGCCGCCTGACACACTCCCTTCTGACCACGATACTCACCCAGGTTGAATGCACTCTTTGGCATAGTCACTTCAATCACCTCGCCTCTGGTATTCGTCCCGATAGTGAACGTGATGTCCGTCGCCACTTTATCCAGCGTAGCACAACTGGCACCCCACGATCCCCTATCATCCAGGGGGACGATGTCCTTGGAGATGCCCGAGTAGAGGTTCTCGGCTGTTTGTTGGTCAGGAGCCAACATGTAGGCGGTCCCTGAGTCCATGATGGCAACCCCCGGCACGAGTGGCTTGTTGCCGTTGGTGGAGTTGTGCCATACTCGCTTGTTCTTTCCGGAGCCGACATAAGCAGCTTGTACGTCTACCATGAAGATACCCGAGAGATTGGTGAGCGTTTCATCGATCTCGACGTTCTTGATGCGACCACGATAGCGCGCACGGTCGGCGCCCCCGATGGAGGCTTCGGGACCGCGCTGTTGCTGTTTTTCACCACCAGACCCGAGGGCAAGGCCCACAATTCTGTTTGGGAGCTGTCCCTCACTGACGAGGTGAGGGAGAAAGGGAAGATAGGTAAAGTTCCCGCTTCCATCCCAAGCCAAGATGTCATTAGAGCCAATGCCGAGGATTCCGTCGGCAAGTTGGGAGGACAGGGCCTCGCCGTAACTATGACAGAGCAAGAACTCCTGTTTGGGGACAGAAAGACCCTGTATCGAGACGATGTCGGTAACGACTTTGCATTCTGCTCGGCCGGTTTGGTTGAGCGGAACAGTGTCTGCACCCGTACCGTACTCAATGGGTCGGAAAAGTGCAGGTTGGGGCGAAAATGATGTGGATTTGGACGGGTCAAAGAGTGAGTGTTTGCCGCAGTCGGTGCAGTTGTTACGAGGAAGAACAAGAGCGGTTGATCCAGTGTCCATGACTACCTTGCTGTTCGTGGTGACGTTAGCCGTTTTCTTGTTTTGTATAGGGGTGCCGTGTTAACCTACAACGTCTGAGGAGGGGTGCCGACCGTGATGGTCGCCATCCATTGGAGTTCGGTTATTCCGTTATTCCTAGAGTAAACCTCCAACGGTACTCTTATAAGACTTGTCTTTCCGGTCTCTTGTTGACGGGTTGACGAGCGATGCTTCAGGCCTCTCTCGAGATGGCCAGTGAATGGCTGGCTGGGGCGGAAAGCCGTTGCGCTTGTCAACAGCAAGCTGGCTACAAGTGGCACCAAGGATATCATGATGATGGTATAGATGGAAGGACAGATACTATTAACAATGAATATGTGTATGAACGTAGGAAGGGAATTATGATGACTCGATGAAGGATGGAGAGGAATGTGTGTGCTTTTGTATTCTTGATCTCGCGCCTCTTCAAGTCTCCGCGTAGCTGAGAATTTGATGCTGATCAGATGGGGCATGGATGCGGAAACAGCGCGACCATGACTATTGCCAATCATAAAGCTTGCCACGTCGTGTTGGCGAAACAAGCAACCATGACCTGAAGCTACTGGCCAAGCCATGGCAGCAGCCAGGTTAAGTTTAGGCATATGGAGCAGCATGAACAATGGCGGCGGTGTCGGTAGGCGCGGAGCTACCTTCCTTTCCGTTAGTGAATAAGATTGACCACCCGACCTGCACTTGAGGACTCGGTTACAGAGTCAAGTGGTCATTACAGCGTACAACTCCAGAAACAGAGGACCACGCAAGCAGGACGAAGACCCTGCATGAGGATGTTCGGCTGTGATCAGTCGCAGCGTATCCTTGAGACTTTTGACGATGGATTATGCTTTGTTGTTGTTCACCAATGGCTATTCAGTAACTCCCTTGTAGAGACCGCTATCTGCCTGTCTCGAGTAGGGATGTTGTGTGTGATGAGGCACACGTATCTCGGCGGCTACCGCCAAATACTAATGATCTCCATCTAAGGTCGTCTCGAATGTGCCAACCGTTGGTTGTGCCATGACTACTTAAAAGGCGTCACGCCGATACATGCCAGCAACTGGTATGTACGAAACAACTTCAAGCCCTGGCATGCGGTTGGTCCGAACTGGACGTCAGAATGAGCACGCTTGGGCGTCCTGTGAGATCGGGAAATGGTTGGGAAAGGGTCGGCTGAGAAGGCTTGTTTGGGAACCAGAATATCATCTCCTGTTAGTTTGTGTAAGCTAATCGGGCAGGCGAGGTCCAAGTCTTCGCGTTGTATCGGATAAAGTTTCCCAACCAGGTCTGAGTCTGGCCCTCAGAAATCCCAACTTCAATGATCCGGATCACTCAGTGTACAGGAAGAGGGAAGGCGATGAAGGGGATGATGATTAAGTGAAAATCATACTTTCCTTCTCGGCCCAACAAAAGGTCTGGGCTTGGAACTGAAGAAACGAGCACTTCACCGGAGACGAGAGGAGAGTAGGCGACGATCTCCATCCGAACTTTGAAGCATCTACCCGAATAGTTTGACTCCGTGCTGCCTTCCATTTAGGTGGAAATGGCGGATCACAGAGGTTCTCGACCATTCAAACACGGCAAGCGCTCTTGCCATTTTGACCAAGTCACGGTCATACTGTCACACAACTCCCCCACGACACTTACAACTCACTAGTCGTACCTACTCGGCCAGAAACAAGGTGAGGACGTCGACACCGAGAATGGCAGGTCTGACCGGTGAGAGAGGAGCTTTAAGAACAAGCTGTCGGCTTCGGTTAGAAGTTCAGTGCCCGGATCCGCGAACTTCGTGTCTTGTATCGTTCGGTACCGAACCTGATTTTGAGCGAGCCGCAAGCATAATCATGAACGTTTACCTCTACTGGTGTGTGCTGCTTCTCGCCAGCTTCACGTCCGCCTTCGTAAACCGGGATTTGAAGTTGAGCAACCAGAACCCGTCGTCGTCGTTAGTTCCATGCTTCCTCTACCGTCCGCGTCCGAACCCCAGAAAATACCCGAATTGTCAGCTAAGGAATGAATATTTCGAATAGGTCAGCCAACCTCGCTCCTTCGGTCCTCACATCGACCATAACCGTGACCCCAACCGTCATCGCCACATCCTTGGTGCAAAACACCTTGCCAACCACCATCACCGTCACATCGGGCGTCAGTAACATCATCCCCAACATCCCTTCTGCTTCCTCCTCAGCCGGCGTTCAGCAACAACCAACACCGGTCCCACCGAGCAGTCCTTCTCACGGGCCTCCCTCTCCCCAGTCTCCCGTCCAAAATGCCCTGCCCATTCCTTACAACTGCGCCAGCCCCGTGCCCGGCCTCTCCCCCAAGGACTGCACCTACCTTTCCACCATCGGCATCATCTCGCAGGGACAAAACGCCCTTTCGGCCGCCTCAGGGACCGCGGGCATCTACCTCGGCTCCAGCGGTCCCAACACCTTCTCCTTCATCAACGGGGCCTCGGTGCCTTTGATCCTGGTGGTCTGGTACAACCCTGTAGAAGACGCACAGTCCTCATTCATGACCGCGCGCACCCCCAAGATCACGTACTCGCTCCCCGCGCAGGGCAACGCAGTGATGGTGTCGATTGATAACGAGGTTCCCGGCGGCTGGTCGACGCTGTACAACTACACGACGACGCTGACGGAGTACGGGCAAGTAAACAACACGTTTGGCGAGTTCAACACGGGCTCGTTTGCCACGACGGACGTAAGTCGGCTGGTGAACATGCAAGGGCATCCGATGACGGTGGTGGTCCGGGGGAGCGGGTGTCGGTCGGACATGCAGACTTGTGTGTACACGTGCAGTGAGCCGGGGGCCAATACGTGCGGGAGGCAAAGGAGTTATAGGTTGGAGAATTGCCAGGGCCAGCCGGGGGCGGTGGTGAGTAATGATGCAAATGGTAATCCGACGGGTGGATGCCAGGGCTGGAGTAATGGAGGGCATGTTGATGTCATTTTCACTTGAGGCGGTGCACAGAGCTGAGGCGAGCGAGAGAGGTACGAAACAGGGGAAAGGACTGTGACATGTTAGACAAAGCTTTATGCCATGTAAGAAGGAGGGAAAGGTATCGGTGTATATGATGCCCCGTAACCAGACAAAACGTTGATTTACCGTCAAAGACAGATATATCCCAAGTAGACTGACTGCAATTGTCAGACATGCATTAACAGCGCTTACCCGGTGCCTGCGTATACCCCATCTCGATATGTTTCACCTTCTGATCCCGTCCTCCGTCATTTCCATTACACCTCAACTTAGAGACCTAAAGACTGAACTCCAGCCTATTTCCCGCATAATCTCTCGCAAAGAATCTCTTTGGGTACTCAACCCCCTGATCACCTTCAAGTGCGTTAGTAGCCGGAACGAAACACAACAGCCACCTCCTTTTTATTTTTCCTCTCAACCCAAGTACTCATCCACCCCCTCATCCCACTCTACCCACCATCTAAGAAAAGAAAGTAAAAAAACTCACCACTCCCCACCGTCCCCGGCTCATCACACTCCGTTGGCGCACCCTCTCCACCCCTCCGAAAATGCTCCCAAATCCTCTCCTGCAGTTCCCTCAACTTCTCCGCGTTTGCGACTCGAAAACAAGGGTGTCTGCTCGCTTCTCGGGCTTCGGGCGTGAAATCGATCTCGGGTCGACCAATCGCCACGTGCAGCTGTTGACCAGATTCCTCGGAGGAAATGTCGAACCAAGCCAAGGTGCCTGCTTGTAAGACCGGGACGGGGCGAGGAATGAGGCCGAGGGTGGTGCCGTAAAAGAGGGTGGCGAGGTGGAGGGTGGAGGGGGGAACGAGGATGTTTACCTGGTGGGTATTGTATAATATGATGTATTGTCAGATGGGGATGAGGGAGGTTAAGTGTTAGGGAGAAAAGGGGGGATGAGATGAAAATGGAATGGGATGGAATGGAATGATGGGGGAGGAGACACGAACGTGATGGAGTCCGGTAATCATTATGGCGGATGTTTCTAAGGGGTGGTGGTGAGGCTGCTGTTTGCTCAATACAAATTCTGTAAATGTGAAGGAGAGAATGAACAGCGACAGTTTTATTCTGAAGGAAAAAGCTACAACGGCGACCGAAACGTCGAAGAGTGATGGTTGATGATGATGGATAAAGGTATCCGAGTACGGCTCCAAGTCTGACGGAGTCACACTGCGGGGTCCTCATCAGTTAGGGACCATCTTGACGCCGTTGGAGAAACCTGCGCCGTGCTTTCCTTTGATCTGCACTAGGATAATGCACGATATAACTAATGGTGCACTACAAGTAGTGGTGGGTATCACAGTCTTCGGGTTTCACTAGCATCGCAGAAACATGAAAAGTTCGGCCAGGGCGTAGTTCGATATCAGGTTGAGAAGACGGAGAGATCTGTGTTGATGTGACCGCCTCCGGTTCGGAAACAAAGGCTTTTTTTTTGGATTGGTCAGGAATTTCTAGCTACGATGCTAAACGGGTTTCAAGGCCATACTGCCGGTATTAGTGAGATGTCGCCATTAGTTCTAATAGAAAAGAAAAGATGCCTGTCAAATAGGCAGTAAAGCATGAAACATTAGTTACGAAGACAAGCAGCATACTTTTCCTTCCCTCTTTTCGCTACGTGCGTCTTGCCCAGATCAACAATAGGTTCATCATCAAACATCCTTCGTCGCCGCATTACCTTTATGGACGGGACCTTACTTCCTTTACTGGACGATAGGTGCCTTGCCCAGTGTCTTCAAGTCCGCGCCCTTGCCACCATACTCAGCAGGGAGCTTGTCGCCCAGTCCGTCGACCTTGGTGTTGACAAACTCCTTTGCAAGATTTGTGCCGCTAGACATAGGATGGAACTTCTTCAGCGTATTCTTGGAGACAAACATCTTCATGACGCCATAGAAGAAGCCCATGATGGCAGGGATGTTGAGGAAGAACTTTTCCTTGAGCAGCTCGGGGTAGTTGTCGCCCAACACCTTGATACACTCTTTACTGGCCGCCTTGGCCACGTCGGTTTGACGCAGGAAACTGATACCCTTGTAGTCATGGACCTGAGTCATCTTGTAGGGGTCGTAGTCGGCCGTGATGGGCTTGATGGCACCCCCAATGTTGATTTCCATGAGACCAAGCTCCATGAGGGCCACACGCCACTCCACAAACCTTGTAGGCACCAAGCGTGAGCGACATGACAAGCATAAAGCAGATAGCAGGGATGGAGAAAGTGGCATGGGACTTACTCTTGAAGGTTGCCAAAAGTCTCGTCGAGAGACTTGACACTGCCGTAGAGATTCCAAGTGAAAACCTCCTTTTGCTCAGGCTCGTCGACGGCAGGCTCGTCGCCGGCTGTGTAGGTGGTGACGTAGCCCAAACCATCAAACTTGGCCTTGGAAAACATCTTCCTGAGCAGCTGCTGAGGCTGTGTCTTTTGACGCCAGTCGAGCGTCTTGAGCAGCTGGTCCTTGGCCTTTTCGACTTGTCCATCGTTGGCATTCAGGAATTTCTGGAAAATGATCTGGCTCGGGATGTGTCTCTCGGGGTCGGAGAGGGGGACGCCCCAAATTTCGAAATGGGCATGGCCCTCGGCGGCCTTCCACAGCTGGGCGAGGGGGGAGAGCTGACCCGCTGTTGTTGACACGGATTCTTGAACATCACCGGGAGAGTCGGTGTCTTGAGCGGGGGTAGCGGCGGGTTCGGGCTTGTTGTCGACTGGTGCTGTTGCCTTGAGTTCAGTGGGGTTGACTACTTTCGATTCCTCTTCGGTGTGTTTGGCAACATCCGGTTCGGATCCGGTAACAGTCGGTGCATTGTCGTTGCCGGCGTCAATGCTGACGGTAGCCGGAGCGGCTCGAGGCTCCGCATTGTCCGAGGGTTGGGTGCTCATCGTGCTTGTGGATGAGATGGAGACCGATGACGTTGAGCTATCGTTGACCAGAACCCTCTTTCGTTATTGTTGTCGTTGAAAGGTGTTGACGGCAAATTGGAGACTTGAGAGCACGCCAAGCTTCCGTTTGATGAATGCCAATGTTTGAAGGGGAAGATTGGGGGGTTGTCGGGCGTTGGACGAAACAGGACCTACCTACCTAGATAAGGTACTACAGTAAGCAACAGCCTGAAGGGAACCTAAACTTGGTCCGCGTGGGGGGCTACACGGCGTTCCAGTGTAGGTTGATCATGAACTGTGCGGGGGCTCAACGACCTAAGTAACTGCTGTGCTCTAGTGACGGGAGGTACCTTATATGACGGGCCTAGCCGCCGTTAGCTTCAGGGCAGCGCCACATGTCGCTCAGTGGGCTAGTCTAGGCAGTGGCTGCCCGGTGTGGCCTAACATCCCATCCTTCCCGTCTTAAGGTACCTCCGCCATTCCATGCCCCGACGTCCACCTCACTTCCTCGTCTTCCACCTTCCACCTTCCCGTCAAGAAATATCACCGGCCCTTTATTTCTCGCCCAGCCACTTCTCAGATATATGACCGACTTTGAAGGCAGTTTTGCCGTGATTGACTCTTCATCTTAAGGAAATTTATGTCCGCATCGGCTGTTTGATTTTAGTCTACCCAAGGTGCTGTAGGTGTGTTACCTCATTCAATCTGCCGAATTGTGCGAGTCCATCAGGCTAACGACTTTTCCAGTCATCTATGCTCGGGTGAGATGTGCCGAAAGTGAGTCCCTCACTTCTGACCCGACGTCTGTCTGCGCCCCATACCCGGCGTCCTGTCCTGTGGGTGTGGGTGGCTGAAGCAGCATCCGACTGCATCTTACTGGCCCTTGAGCTGTCGATACGTGCTTCTCCGAAGGCTCTTGAGCATGAGAAGTCGTCTGAGCCATCTCATGCGAAGACACGCTTCGCATGTCACCAAGCCAGTGACTTGAAATGGTAGAGAGATGTGTTCGGATAATGGAGGTAACCGAATACACTTGGGAAACGAAAGGGCCGGCAACGCAGGGTGATAGGTCTGCCAGTTGCATCGACAACCTACACTACTTGTACGCACATACAACCAAACGCCGATGGCAGACTTCCAACCCTGCATTGCCGAAACGATTCTTCGTTTTCGAGTTTTCCGCATTTCTTCGGTAGGTACCCGAAAATATGCCAAAGTTGGGCCTCGGGTTTCGTCAGAATCGGCCAGTCCCGCATCGCAGACTGATCACCACTATACCCAAACATAACTCTTCTAGGTTTCCTTCATGACATTGCCATTGGTTGAGGCTGACAATCTTTGCCAGATTGCGAAACCGACCATCGATTTAGACGAACATGTGAACAACAGCCCCTGGCTGCTCGACCCCGTTGTTGTCTCGAATCCTCTGCCCTCGAGCCTCACTCGTGTCTGGTGTGTATGTGTCCTAATCAGCTTCGCGCCCCTGGGTCATGGTACAGCCTCCTCACTCCCTGTGCTCGCCATCTAAGCCTCAAGAGTGGCCTCACTTTGTCGCCCTTGGAGTCATTTTGACGAAAAGGAGCATGTCTTAGAGTCCCATATATTGCCCCCTCCCCCTTGCGCCCTCCTGATGGGCTATCTCCTCGGAGCAATCATTCGGATTCTCACTCGGACCAAAGCCTCCAACTAGCGTGCGAGCTCAACTCCAACACACAATGTCCAGGCGTCGGGCCAAACTCGAGACTCGTTAGCGACTTGAAACTAACACAGAAGTCGGCAGATGAAGGTCCAAATGTCGCGAGGTACATATATCATTGCCCTAGGTGCACTTGGTTGCATGGCCTTGGAAATGGAACACTTGGCTAGGTACCCATCAGTCGAGCTCTTCACCTAGTTTGGAGGACTAGGTACACCATGCCAAGTCTCAAAACGAGATGTCTTGTGAATGCTGGTCTCTGCACAAGTCCTTGCCAACGTCACTTGAAGGCTCGGGTGAGCCACGGATTGGTCGCAGGTTAGAAGTTTGAAGGCACCGGCCTTTCTTCACCGGGCTACCTAGTTCATCAACCGTCCGCGCTTTGATATCGTCATGGTTCGCCAAGTTTCCTGGCCGTCCCTGACCATCTTGCCTTCTTATGACACTTCATGCGCAGATCACGCACTGGTGAGAATCGACTGCAGGAAGCAATGGCCCCCTGAGCCTTGCGGAAGAGATCTTTTTGTTATGTGGGCCAGTTATAAACAATCCAAGGGTGTTGGGCTCACTGACTCTCATGTCTCGTCCCTGTTGGTATCCATGTTTAACCCGCCGGGTTTGTTATGTGCTTGGTGATCCTTTCCCTACCCCAGGCCCTTCACCTCAAACCGACGCATCCGCCAGCAAAGCCACCATTCTTTCATTCCGGGATGAAGTTAGCGCTTGGTTGCGTACTCAGTGCCCTTGCGGCGAGTGTGTATGCCTCCTCTCTCCATGCTCTACGACACTCCCCTCTCCATGCTCTACGGCAAACACCACCACAACTCGACTACAACCTCCTGCCTCGGGCCGCATGTGACAACACAAACAAATCACGAAGCTGCTGGGGGAACTACTCCGTCGATACGAACTATTACGATGAAACACCGGACACGGGAGTCACTCGCGAGTATTGGTTGTCGGTAGAGGAAGGACCTTGTGCGCCAGATGGCTACGCTCGCCAATGTCAAACGATCAATGGGACGGTTCCGGGTCCCACCATCTTTGCCGACTGGGGTGACAGTCTGAT
The DNA here is from genome assembly GCA_009805215.1 of Neurospora discreta FGSC 8579. Taxonomy (NCBI): domain Eukaryota; kingdom Fungi; phylum Ascomycota; class Sordariomycetes; order Sordariales; family Sordariaceae; genus Neurospora; species Neurospora discreta. The sequence continues at coordinate 316,463 of RANX01000018.1, forward strand.
CATTCATGTCACCAACAATTTGAAGTCCAACGGCACAGGTATCCATTGGCATGGCCTCCGTCAATCTGGTAGCAACATCTACGATGGAGTTCCAGGAATCACTCAATGCGCCATTGCTGTCGGGCAGTCCATGACTTACAGGTTCAAGGTCAGCCAGTATGGGTCAACCTGGTACCACAGTCACTTCAGTTTACAGTACGCGAACGGTGCTTTTGGTGGCATGATCTTCAACGGACCCGCAACTTCCAATTATGACGAGGACCTGGGCCATCTCTTTCTCTCAGACTGGTCCCATGTGGATGTCTTTACCCGCTGGTTTGAGGCCCGGAACGGTCAGCCTCCAGCCCTGGAAGGGGGTCTCATCAACGGAACCAACAAATTCGACTGCAGTAACTCAACGACGGACCCGAACTGTACCGGACGTGGAGTCAAGTTAACGACTGTGGTTGAGAAGGGCAAGAAGTACCGTCTTCGCTTGGTTAACGCGGCTGTCGATGGTGTGTTCCAGTTCAGCATTGACAAGCACAAGTTCAAGGTTATCGCTGCTGATCTCGTTCCCATCAAGCCCTACAGCACCTCTAGTCTGAAACTCACCGAGGGCCAGCGGTACGATATCATCTTCCATGCCAACCAGGCAGTGGACAACTACTGGGTACGTGCCGGGTGGTTGAACGCCTGCCAGCCAAATGGAAATCCCGACAGTATCACCTCTGTCCTTCGTTACAACGCCAGCAGCACCTTGGATCCGACTTCGACCAGTGATGTCACCGTCAGCAGCGATTGCCTTGATGAACCTCTGGCATCGCTTGTCCCCCATCTCAAGATGGATGTCACTAATATCCAGAAGAGCTTTGACACGTACTTGAATATTTCAAAGACAAATTACGTTCACTGGACGATCAACACAAGTAGTCTGCTCATCGACTGGAACAATCCGACCCTAAAACAAGTGTTCAACGGCGAGAGCCTATTCCCAACCGAATACAACGTTCTCGCCATCAATGTACGCCGCCTCCTGCTTTTGTTCCATCTCTTCCCTTCCATCGGACATACCCCTGACTAACCTGTCCTCGCTTCTCCAGAGAACCACCACCGACGCTGAATGGATCGTCCTCGTCATCCAAGACCAATCCAACCTCGGTCTCGAACACCCTATCCACCTGCACGGCCACGACTTTTGGATCCTCGACCAATCTACTGGCACCTTTGACGCCGCCACCTCTCCGCAGAACTTCAAGACCAAGAACCCCCCGCGCCGCGACGTCGCCGCCCTTCCTGGCAACGGGTACCTCGCCATAGCGTTCATGCCCGACAACCCTGGAGCGTGGCTCTGTCACTGCCACATTGCTTGGCACGCAAGTGAAGGGCTGAGCTTGGAGTTCCTCGAAAGCGAGGCGGACATACAGGCAGCTGTGAGCGATTCGGATCGGACGCAGTTCGACGACATTTGTCAGACCTGGTCGGATAACTTGGGCACGCAGGCTTTCCCACAGGAGGATTCGGGTATTTGATGTGGAGGTCGAAGAAGAAGAAGAAAAATAGGGCAGGCAGGTTGCGATACCGCGCGGGGACCAGTCGATGGCTGAGTGATTATTGTCAACCCTTCTTTCTTTTCTGGTCTATTATGAGGGGTGAGCGAGCTGCAGCGAAGCAAAAAGGGACATACTTGACTTGTGGCGTGGCCGGTCGTATAGCTGGCAAAGGCAGGGCGCAGTACGCAAGGGTCCAATAATGATGACAGGTGTGGGATCGGGCGGGGCAGTAAAAGAAAGAGAATGAACAAACCATTTACCGAACAAGCGAGGCCTCGTGATTGTGTAAGTCGAAGCCTCAGGGGGGGCCAAGGAATGCTGGGCATAGGATAGGGAGGAGGGGAATGGTGGGTGGGATCTTTGGTGCAACATCCTTTTTCGGCGTTTCTTTTCTTGTATGCTGTCTTTGAGTTCAGCAAGCCCATCATGGTGGTTGCATATTCATCAGATGGTAATGTTTCGGGGTCTACCAGCTTTCATGATTCGATAATCCGTTCTGATCAACCTAGGTTTCGGGGCTGGTTGGGGCTGGATTGGGGAACACACAAGAAAGCGTTGCTTGCAGAGGAAAATAACAGTTGATCATATTAATTACATCTCTGTCTTCCATTTTCTCTCTTATTGTTTTTCGCAGATGGGGGTCTGTATTTTAGGAAAATGCGGATGGGTCGTGAGCAGAGACGGTACTTGCTCGTCACCGGCGCCCTGTGTAAAGCCAGCTCGATATATATTTATTATATTATATATCAAAACCTTCGATTGAAGAAGAGGGTACTTGCCTTGCAGCCGGACGGCCAGCCACTGAAAAAGACAAGGCGTGGGACAACAGCAAACAGAAAGCGGTTGGGAGCGAGGGAGAAGAGAAAGGCCAGAGTCTGGCCTGCCTTGATATTGCCTGAGTTCATGAACTGACTTTTGGAAGCAAACAAGCACATACGACCATACCCACTGGAAAACTCGGGATCCCGTCCGCTCTCCCATAGATAAGCCGGTGAGGGCCAGACTAGTAGTTGGGTCGGTGACGACTTTGAAACTTCTTCGTGTCTTGTTTCTTCTTCCTTTTCTTTTCTTTTTATTTACGCTGCCATTTACGAACAGCAAGGCAGTAGCTAACAAGGAAAAGAATGAATAGCGTTGAAATGATGCCAGCGTAGGAGTAGTCTGCAAAGATTCGACTCTTCAAGGCCAAAGAAAGGAGTGGGTATGTTGGTCATGGTACTGTTACACACTGGAAAACCCACGCGATGAGAGCTCACACAGTGTTCTTCGGCTGTCAATACATAAGAGGTAGTGTTGGTGAAGCCATCGTCATGTGTTGTTTGGGTGTTTCTTGTTGGCATGCAGTAGTTCGGGATCCACACTCACAAAGGGTCATATAGTCTTTCTTGTATGGATGTTCGGTAGATGGAATTGCTTGAACTAAACGAATGCATAAGGGCCTGGCTCGAAGGGTCCCGAACTTTCAGAGACTTGACTATCGTCAGGACCTGATGCAAGATGCGTTCAAGGGCAAAAGGTCAGCTACGGAGGAAAGGTTGATGCACGACGCATGGAAGACATGGAAGGATATTTTTCAGAAAAAGCATGTAAATTGGCAAATACGCGGAAAGCAATTCATAGACAGTAAGCAGCAAAATACACATCCGCTACAACCCAGCTGGTTCATAATACTCCTTGAATCGATCCGATTCCTCCAAGTCAAGATCCGCAATCACTTCCCAGCATTTGATCAGAAGGTTGGGAAAGCGTGTCGTGAAGAAACCGAGATATCCTTCCGGCAATGGCCCGACCATCTTCCGAAGCTGGGGAGTAAGGTCCTCGTAGTGGTTCTTCTTGTTGCGTAGAGCCCGCAGGAGGTCAAGCATACGGTTGCCTGTGTACTTGCGCTGTTTGCCCAGTGATTCAACAAACTCTCTGGGCAAGGCCTTGAGGAAATCGCCGTTGGTAATCACGCAAGAACTTTGCTCCTCAAGCAACGCGAGCGCTGGCGAAGGAGGATCGCGAGGCTCCTTTTCAAAGTGATCCGAGACGTCGCAAAGGAAATTGAGGCGCTTTCTGGGACTCCAAAAGAAGGGATGAGCCATGACCCCAATCGCGGTGGGCCGTTTCTTGGGGTTGCTGTTCAGCATGCTCTCGATGAGGTCTTTAGCATCATGAGCGTAGTCCCCGAGGACTTCAAGAAGTTGCAAGTCGTATTTGCCTTTGCGAATGTTTGACTCGCGCATATATCGATCACCAAGGTCAAAGGGGTGGTGTCCCTTGGTGAGGACATAGAAGAAGACCAAACCAAGGGAAAATATGTCGATCGCTCGGGTGACACGGCGCACATTGATACCAGCTCCCACAACTCCAGAACCCGTGCCGGAAGCACTGTGCATGCTGGAACCAGGGTCGGTAAAGGTCATCGTGGCACCTGGTCCAGGACCTCCATCGTCGTCAAGCAACAGTTCCGGGGCACGCCAGCCAGTTGTACCAGCCGCGTGGGCGGTAGTAGCGCCGAACGACGACTGTCCACCTTCCAGCTTCTTGCAAAGGCCAAAGTCAGAAACGAGAATGCGCGGGCGGCCATCTTTGCCCATGTTGACAAGGATGTTTTGGGGCTTGAGGTCGCGATGGACGATTCGAAGACTGTGCAGATGGCTCAAACCCTTGGCAACTTGATACAATACTCCCGGCATGTCGCGCTCACCCGCCTGAGCAAGTTCACGGAACATACTGGGCCGCTGGATGACATCTGCGAGGGAGGCCTGGCAGAGTTCGAGAGCGATGTAAAGGAATCCGGCAGACTGTTGTTGAGCGAAATACCGGATGACTGGAACAGTTAGTTAAGGAAAAATGATCCATCAGGTTCACATGTTGGCGCCACTCACCGTTTGGATGATCGTCACTCTCTCTCAGCAACTTGGTTTCCTGGCTGGCAATCTCATTGAATTGGACCAGCATGCGCTTCACGGCAACATCACGTCCATCCCACTTTCCAGCGAAAACGATGGTGCCGTTGCTACCTATACCGAGCTGTTGCTCCTGGTTGACCTCCAGGCTACCCATTTTCAAAATAGGACCAGCAACATTGTCGACACCATTTGGAATGGTTATGACGTCTGGTTCCAAGTTTGGCTGTTGACCGATCTCTTGAGCCTTTTTGACGACTTCGTCCACAGTGGGCTCAGGGGGTTCGTCATCACGGGACTGGGTGTTCTCATTTCTAGGACCCTTTCGGTGCTTTATACCGCCGCGGCGACCTCTGTGAGCCTTCCTCTTCGGCTTGACGACTTCAGCAGGAGCATCATTTGATTCGCCGTTTCGTGGCGTCTCAGCCGATTTTGGAAGGTCGGCAAAAGTCACTTCCTTCTTTGTCAGTCCTTCATCTGAGCCAGAATCCCCGGCGGACGAGTCTGCCAAGGAGGTATCGGGCTTACTGCTTTCCTCCTTAGGCGCCTCGGAGCGCGGCGTGACAGTAGTTACGGTTGGTGTTGGCTCTGTCCGAACAACGTGAATCCTGAAGCGTGAGAGGTCCACAACTTTCCTCCCGAGCGTTCTCATGAAATCCAGGAAACCTTCCAAGGAGTAGCCTTTCTGGGATGTCTGAGGTATCCAGGCCCTTGTCCACACGGCAATGACAACCACGATTCCAACCAGAAGAGTAAAGGGGTTGAGGAAAAAGTCAAAGGCTTGCACAGGCAATGCCGTGGCAGTATCCGGTGCTGGTAGGCCGGGCAGTGCCCCTGCTGACGAAGGAACCGTGGGGTTACCAGTAATAACGGCATCTCCGGCGGCAGGAGGAGGCGCATCTAAAAGAGGCACTAGGCGGTTGATTTCCTTGGGGATCCGCCAGTCAGGCAGATCGTGAGTGCCGATGAGTGCTTCGGACAACTTGTCTTCGTTCAGACCTTCCAACGGCCAAAACTTGTGGATGGGGGCAGGTGGTGCATGGAGAATGAGGGGATACTGAGTTCCCGAAAGAGCATACCAGCTACCCTCCTCCGTATGGTTGACGAAAACCTTTGAGCTGCGAAGGCGCGAAATACCGGGATTGACAGGGAAAAGAGGCTGGGGAAGGATAATCAAGTCGGTATCGCTGCTCCCGGTCGGATTCCACTGACGACGTAGGACATCAAAGACGCGAGCAACAGGAGAGGCGAGCTGGTGGGAGAAGAGTGGCCGATCGCCATTTTCCCGATCAAGGCCAAATCCAAAAAAGGTTCCGTCTGGTTTACCGGTGATATAGCGCTTGTCTGGTGTAGCTGAATGTTGCTGGCCCAAGTCGCCGTCCAACACATTGGGGGCCCACTCGGAGTACTTGAGGGATGCAATGGGGCTGCCGTCGGTGCGATACACACCGACAATGTATTCGGTGCGGCCGAGGGTGATGGTTTCTCTGTTGCTGCACTCGCTGGTGATGCTGTTTCCCAGGGCGTATTCTCGAAGACATCGCTCGGACTCGACCTTGTTAATATCGACACCTCTGGGACCCAGGTTCTTGATCATGGCGCCGGTTGCGGCGTTGAGAGTCACCATGTTGGTCCTCTTCTCGCCCGTGTAAACGATGCCGTTCATATGGAGGCCGCTGTAGGTTTCGACCAGCTGTTTCATGGTCATGGTCATCTTGGTCAGCTGAGGACCCGAGTCGCTCGGTCTCCAGATGTATATCTCGCCGTCCCGTGTGGGCTCCACGATCCAGATCCAGTGATCCATCTCGTGGTAGTCCTCATCCACGGGGGAGCGGGTGGTTCGGAAGTGCCGAGTTTCCACCATGGGGTGGTCGGCCTTGAAGTGCCAGCGCACCTCGCCACGAACGCGGTCGGTGGCATACAGATCTCCGTCAACGGTCGCCAGAAGCACAAAGTCTTCCACTTCCCAGTCCTCCAAGCTCCGCGCAATCTGATGCTGCGAGAGCTCGGCCCCCAAGGAGCCGACCATGTTGGATTGGGTCAGAGGTGCTCGAACGGACGAGTCCGGAGCAAGAGCGTTGGCGCGCGCATTGTGAGAAATCAAGTCGGCATGGTTGTTGTTATTGTTGTTGTCGGATTGGGCATGATAGCTCAATCGGATGGATTCGGTTTTGGGCCCGTCGGCGATCTCGACTACGGTCCGCTTGCCACGGCCGTGAGTTCGGGGCGTCTCGATGACGGTTTGGGGGCGACCTCCTGTCAGGGTGGACAAGGTCGCAATGTTGGGCACGGCATGGTCGTCGTCCTCGCGGGGGGACCTCACATGACGCTGCGGCTGAGCATCAACGAGTTGGAGCCATTGCAAATTAACTAGGAGGAAGGCGAAAGCTAGGAGGACTTCGGGCCGGCAAGCGACGTGGCCGGACGGCCGTCGCAACATCTTGGGGACAACAATGCGGATACTGAGACTGCTAAGGCCGAAGCAGACCTAGGAGCACATCCACGGCAAGGAATGCCTATAGGGGTGTGTTTGTTAGTGGCTTGTTTCTGGTGTGTGTGTGCGCGTAGAAATATGCAGGTCGCGTGTTGTTTCCGTTCGGTGCGTGGGAGCACAGTCGGCTGGTCGGGCGTTCCAGTGTTGAAGGGTGCGGTCAAGATAAGTATATAATGTAGAAGCAGGCGGTGGCGGGTGGTTGCCGTGCAGTAGGTATGCGTTTGCTGGGCTGCGTGTGTCGGTGGGTAGAGTCTGTAGATAAATACCAGGTAGAGCCAAGTATTGCTTGTGGATGTTAGGTAGTTTGGCGGAGTCGAGTTGGTTAGGCAGGTTGTGCGGACTTGGCGCGGTCCAGAGCTTAGACCAAGTGTGGGTTTGTTTTGGCGGTGGGAAGAAATGGGGGGATGAAGGAGAGATGGTGAAAACCCAATGGAGGAAAGGGCAGCAGATGAATTTGTATGGAAGCAGCTGGATTCCGGCCCCTTTGTTTATGTGTGCCCGTGTGTGTGTGTGTGTGTGACCTGGAAAAGGTTGCAGTACATACAGGACATATGTAATGTAGTAGTGGTACCTTTCGGCGTGTTCTATGCTAGCGAGATACTTTGTTCTGGCCGTGACGTTGCAGCGATGGGGCGGGTGAAAGGGAGAGGGGGTGGCTGAATAGCTACCTACGAAGCTGGCCGCCCGTTGAATGAATTGACCACTTGCCCCACGCCGTGGTTACCTATAACGGAACAGATGACGGATGGAATGAACGATGGCTCAGCTATAAACAGCGACAATTCACCCACCATCTCCAACTCAATCACGTCCCGACGGAGTGCCTCAAAAGTTCGCATCCGGTGCTGCCTTGTGCCCTGATTACGCAGCGCAATGACTTTCAGTTGTAAGGGAGTCCTTGATAGCGACGCGAGCCATGTGTCCGGGCTATCCGTGGATCCCTCGGTGCCTTTCCATCGCCAGGGGACCCCTTTGAACCCCCCATCCAGCCCACGATTGAGACTCCATCTCGGATCGGCCCCAGCTATTGAAATCAATATCAGTTGATTGATTACGACACAATGAACTGTTCATTGTCTGGACTCTTTATCACCGCGTAAGCTACTACGTACATGTTGTTGACTCCATGGGGCGTCATAACCGACACTGAGCAATAATGTACGCGATAACCAATTTTGAGAGTCTTCAGAGGTATCCAACAGCTGACTTGAAACCTCCCGTTTCGAGTATTACCGACGGCTGGCTACAAGAGTCGTCATATATCACGCTCCTGAGGATACCGGCATGACGAGACGGACTGGTGTATCGTCCTTTGTAGGGTATCTTGATACATCTCACATTCACGGACGGAAAGTAGAGAAGTAACGGTGCATGACCATTTTGAGAATATACTATGCTCAATGCTTTTGCAGCTTTTGTTCAGCCCTCCAACGACATAAAAGAGAGATGGTGGGATGGAACGTCACTGCCCTGCCCTTGACGGAGGAGTAGTCCGACGCATGGAACGGAACTGAGGCTTGGGACCACAGCGAGAGGATTCGAGCTACTGTACGTATGTACTGTACCTACAGGTTAAAAAGGACGGAAATCAAGACGGGACACTGACCGCCCGAACCCCCCGCCCTCCACGCACTCAGTTCCCAAACCGCCGGTCCTCCGTTTTGGCACAAGCCAGAGCACTCCGGCGGCACCTTTCCCACCTTCAATTAAGTACTACTGTCAATCCCACAAAAAGCATCTGGATACTCACTTCAAAGACAACATACATGACACGTGGATATGTATGTCAGATCCTCTGGTCTACCAGTATTAGTAACTCGTCTCTGAACCGTTTCTTTTTTCATTTTTCTTATTTCCCCATCCACATGTTTTACGTCTAGTCCCGTCATCAGTTCATCCTAGCACCCGACGTAGCGGGTACCAAGTCCTGTATGTAAGCACTGCAAGAACTCGGACAGTGCCCGAGCTTCGACGGGAACGGGAGCGGGAAACGGCTCCACAGAGAGGTTCTTTGGAAACGCCCTACACTAGATCCGGGGTTGTCGAACCCCTCGCTCTCAGACCCTTTTAACCCTACTCGTATTGAGTTTTGGACGGCTCGACAACTCCTGACAGTACAAGTAAGTTCTAGGGCAACAGCCCGGCCACCTGGGAGGGGGGCAGGCTATTCGACGAATCATAATCTTCCTTTTTCTTCCGCTTCCAATCTGAACCATGTTGCCAGAAAAGAAGTCAGAAGAGGCTCCAAGTTGACAACAAGTTGACGAGACCAGGGACGCGTCCTCATCACGAAACTTCCAGCCCTTGCTTGCCCTTGCCCTTCCCTTGCCTTGAGTTGCTAACTTACAACCGCTCAAACAGTGACCCCTAGTGACAGTTTGGTGGTTTGGGCGTGAGCTGTTGGTTCCTCACCATACCTAACCGTTCACTATTCACCTGGATTATTCTTATATGTAGACGTAATCTTCCAAAGACTCGGACGGAAGCCATGCTCCAGTTGTTTGTCCACTCTCTATCGAACACGCATATCAGCGACGTCTGCTGCAGGCTTTAGTCCCAGCACCGTCGAAGAGGAAGCGGATCAAGTCTCATGCACATGTTTCCCTATATATGTACACCTCCTATTTTATGATTTTCTTCGGCCTTTCAACCTGCAAGTGGCCAAGCACGTGGAACTGAAAAAATTGTTGAGATGCAGAAGACAACGACCAACCAAACAAACTACCTGACTGGAAAAAAAAGCATGACGGTGAACCAATGTAGGTAGTCCCAATGACGTGACTTTGCTTTGCTTTGTTTTTCTTTGCTTTTGTTTCCTTTGCATTGGCCGGCCAATACATATTCTATCCACCCAAGCCTCGGAAATCCTTTTCTTTCTAAAATTCCGAGACCGCTCTTCCATCACAAACATTGCATCAAGCAGAAGCACAAGCAGTCACAGACACATGCATAATGAAGCATATATGCTTGTTGGTTACACCACTTGACGTACTGTACCTACTTCATACGCATTGTAACTATCGCATTCATCCCATCTCTCTTTATCCGTAAAATCACTTATTCCATCCCACGTCGATTCCCAAATTTTGGGGTTTTCTTCTGGTCTTGCCGGTAATCTTCAATTGTCATCCAATACCAGGCACTAACTCCACACCAGTTAACAATCACGTTTCCCTCAAACAGGCAACTTTTTTTTTTTTTTTTTTTTCATCTGATCTAATTCCGACCACACCATCCCGTCACCACTACCACCCCCGGGTTTCCCCATATTCCCCATCCCATCTTCCATTTATTCCGACATTCCGACTTCCGAAACGAAAAACCTCGGACCATGGCTGAAAACCCGTCCCAACCCCCCCCCCCCTGCACATGCCACATGCCACATACCTGCCTGTGAAATAACTAAGAAGCAAATAATTGAATTTGAGGGCATAACTCCCGACGATCTTGAATCACATAGGGCATCGATGTTCACCAGCCCGTTCCGATTTACTAAAACGGAACGCGACGCAACAACGGGGTCAGGCTAGGCAGCCAAAACTGAAAGATCTGCCTATTTGGTGAGAAGAATATCACGATTGGTGACAGCGACGTTGTGTGACTCGATGGAAGGGAGGGTGGGTGGGTGGTTCAGGACAGCTGTCCAAGTTCTCTTTTTCGTTGCCTGCACTACTTATGAACCTGGACAACCAAAACAAATTGCATACGTTTATGATGACTGTCACTCAGGCTGCGATCACTCACTTTGGTACATGACAACCATTTCACAACGAATGAAAATCCGGGGTACGTACGTACGTATGCTGAAAACGATCCCCGCTACAATGTCCCCGCTATGAGTTCTTTGTTTCAATGCTACGTAGGCCTGGTCTGAAGATCTTCGCTTCCTATGTCTTCCTCCAGAGTGTATGTAGTCCCAGTCTGCTTTACTGTGATATCTCGAATCGATCACTTTGAAGAATCCATCGCTTTGCTATCGGGAGTATGCCTCAACTTTCCATACATTCTCCCGTTACATGGCTACCCCATTCAATACCAACCTTCATCATATCCATCCTACGCTTCGGGAACTTAACCCCACTGCACCAAGACCTGCTTCTTCTGCTTCTTCTTGCCCTTCCCACCACCAGCGCCATCCGCATTGCCTTCACCACCAGCTTGCTGAGCCGAAGACGAGCCTGACGCACCGCCGCTTCCGCCTCCAGCGCTCCAGTTGAAACCGGTCTCCTTGGGCTGACCAAAATCTCTCCGCACCGCACCTCTGCCGTAGCCGAACAGAGTAGTGGTAGGCTTGGGCGCCGCAGGAAGCGCCGGGAAGGCGTCCTCGTTTCCGGGCTTCTGCATACTGCCACTGCCGCCGGCGACCTTCCTGGCGATGGTGGTTGCCGTGCTGCCGCTGCTTCGAGAAGCAGAAGGGGCAGCAACGGAAGTGGGACGAGATGATGAGGATCCGGCGGCTGCGGCCGCAGTAAAGCCCGACAAACCTGATGTGGTGGCGGGCTTCTTGGCTCCTGGGAGAGCAGGGAACGCCGCGGAGTTGTTCACGGTGGAACGAACCTGGGAGGCGTAGGCGTTGGTGCCGGGCACGAGTCTGCTCGAGCTGCTGCTACTCGATCCACCGGCCTGAAGAGAGGCGACTGTTCGCTCCAAGCCACGCTCACTAGAGCCACCTATCCTGGTGCTGTTCTTAAGCTTCAAGACGTGGTTGGAATGTCGTGACTGGGCATTTGCTAGGCCTCCGTTGGAGTGTAGAGTAACTGGGGTCGCTGATGCGGCGGAGGCCCATCCGCTGCTTGCTGTTGTAGCTCCGTGCATACCACCAAGGCCAGGAAGACTGGGGTAGTCCTCGTTGATGGTACGGTGGTTTTGCCATGCTCGGTTGAGAGATGCGCCCTTGTTCTTGTCATCGAAGAGCTCAGCAACCTCTCGTACTAGAGTACCTAGTGCATTAGACGAAGTCTCGGCGAAGAGGGCGAAGAAAGCATCGATCAGTTGGTCAGCAGTCATCGAGCCCTTGTTGAAATTTGAGATGTAAGATCGGAATTGGCTGATCTTGGTGGCGTCGTTGCCAAGAAGGTTCGAAGCACGTTCAATCACCGCACCATGCCGCGTAAGACTAGCACGCTGCTCGGGAGTAAGAGACGAGAGTTCGGAGACGCTTAGGTTCTGCATGGCATCAATAATGGGCTGTTGCTGTTGCTGTTGTTGCTGCTCCCGTTGCTGTTGGGGCCTGGACGGTCGTGACTGAATCACAGAGGTCTGTCCGGCTGGGCGAGTACCGGAAGAAGGCCCCGCGCTCGGACGAGCAGAGGATGCTGACTGGGCAATAGCCATTTGCCGCTGGAAAGCAAGCTCGTCTCTTCGTAAGGGCTGAGCAGTACTGATGGGCAACGCCTCAGCATTGGGATCCCGACCGCGTGCGCCTCGCCCATCTCTTCCCCCGCGACCTCTGCCACCGCTGCTGCCGCCGCCACGCTCCTCCTGGTATGAAGACCTGAAATCAAAGCCAGAGATGTCGACCACGCGTGCGTCTCTCCTTATGTCCTTCGACAACGAGTTTCCGTGCTCGCTAAGCTGGTGAGCCTTCAGATCCAGCTCGCTGTCGAAAACGACAAACTTCTTTTCCAGGCATTCCCGTTCCTGGCAAATGAAATGATCCTGCTTGAAATGCTCCTCCAGCGCATCGTAGTTCCGATAGTAATGCGGTTGGCGAGAGTCGCGACGGTCGCAGATGAAGCATCTCTCATGCTTGCTGCGGCAATGTTCGTAAAGCTTGTCGTTATCATAGAATCTTTCGCCGCAGAAGCCACAAAGCGGATGTCCCTTGAACCCAGTCTGGTCAACAGCACCGGGCTTATCATCGCCGCGGCTCATGTGGTCGCGTAGCTCCTTATCGGTAAACATCTCGTGCTCGTGCGTGAAGACCTTCTTGTTCCTCGTACACAGGTCACAAAGCTTCTTGTGGTGAACAGAGCGCACATGGCGATGCAGATCGGGCCAACCAAGACCGGCAAAGTCACACTCTCCGCCGGGGCAGTTGTAGCGCAGGAGAAGGACAGTATCCCCAACAATGTGCTCGCCCGCGTACTTGATCCCGATGTTGTCATCCGTACTTGTGATCTCCTTGTTCGTGTACTCTTCGAAGCGCTTATTGGGGTCGTCGGTAAAGATGACAAAGGGAGCGGCAGTCTAGACGTGTACGCATGTCAGCAGCTACCCAAAGCAAACGAGACCTGTTGTTTCTCAAGTGGCTATACTCACTCGACAATGTGGGCAATCCTTGTTCTTATAAAGTGCCCTTAGTCTCAGGGCGCAGATATGGCATGTCGAATGGCCGCAAGGCGCAATAGAGTGGTGTGCGATGGTGTTGGCACAGATAAAGCAGACCTCGGCGTCGTCGTCGTCTTGTGCTTCCTGTTGTTGTGTCTTCCACTGCGTGGGGTTGCTGTCGCCGGAAGAGCTGTCCTGCGCGGGTGTAGGTGCCGCGCCCTGTTGTCCTCCACCTCTGCCCTTTCCACGGCCAGCGCCACCGCGACCAGCACCATCACCTCCACCACCACCACCACCACCACCCCGACTACGGTTGCCTCGAGCTGCTCCGCGTCCTCGGCCTTTGCCCCGGTTGCTGTCACCTCTAGGACCCTGAGGGGTTGCTTGTTCCGCTGAAGACATAATTTCGAAAGATTTGGACCGACTGGAAAAACTCGTCACTGCTACCCTGTTGTGGTGGTCGTGTGCCTAGAAATGGCTCGCTCTCGGAAACTCGTTGGTATGAGGGGCCTCTAGGTTTTTTCAGACAGCCTGCGTGGGGGAAAGGCTTGCGAAATACTGTGGGAGAAAAAACGACTCCCTAGAATTGTTCTAATTAGGGATGAGGTAGCGATTGAGGGACAGTTGGGCCAACTTGGGTCGGTGGCAGAGAGAACGGCCGGGGACGGAATGATTGAATTGAAGAAAGTGTTGACGTTGATGGTGGGGTCCGGGAGCTTCTAGCATTTATTCGCTTACCTAGCATACCGCCGTTCGTGGCTCGACAATTTTTTGTAGCGCCTCCCCTCAAGTGCCGCCCCAAACCAAAACTCGTGCAAATTGCCGGGGAGTGCGACTCCGTCATCACCACAGGTGCGTAGTGTACACAGTACCCTGCGAAAGTCAGCATCCATGCCTCCCGTCGCGTCGCCTCCACGATGCTCGGTTCGTACCGGATACTAATCCTACCAGGAATCGAGCCAAACAGAACAGTGGCTGGGCAGGGGTAGTTAGCGTATAATATCTGTTTGGCGATCTTCAGGTCCATGACGGAGTGGCTCAGCTTCGATGGCATTGGCCGATTCGATCGAGACTACCCGGCAACGAGCGTCGAGGAGTCACTCCCCGTCATCTGGCCTTTCGCATACGAATTGATTCATCCTGACAAATATCATAATAGTATCGGCGGGTGCTATCATTCTGGATACGGTAAGACTTTTCTGCTATGCTATACCATAGGCAATCGTACATATAGGGGCAATTAGATCATATACCCTGTAATTTCAAGCAAGAAAACTGGCTACCCATTAGCTTTAGCCTCATGGTAATGTTGCGAGTGCATATGAGAAGGACTGCTGAATTTCTGGAATACGATAATAAAGGGGAAAGATCGCTGACATTCCGCCATGCCTGTTTTCCCGTTCCCTAGGTCATCATGATACTGAACACCACCATAAAATGGTAAGAGATGAGCTGATGAGGATATGCACCTCCATTCTCCAGAAAGATGTTTGATATCGAACGAGCCGCCCCACCCAGCCATCGACTGCCGGTGAAAGCTATGACTCAAAGTCCGTCATTGTTCTTCCTATTCCTGCTCGTCAATTAGGTGCATGCTATAAGCGAGGTCCATCAACCTAACCGGCGAATAACCCTTCCGTCTACTCATAGCCTGTATCTTAGTCCAAATTGGTATGACTGGGGTAGGAGAAAACCCCCCCCCTCCCCCGCCCTTGCGCCCCTGAGGAAGTCCCAAAGACAAACCCAGCAAATAGTAAAATCCGAAAACATGTGCTGACCCTTTCACACACCTCTCTCCTATCAACCCTCAAACCATGAAAACGAGACGTACTGTGGTATACTAGTAGTTCCGAAGCCCCAGAGATTTTCCAATGACGCCATGCACGCCCAGCCTACTGCTTAGCCCCCCCTCCCCTTCTTAATGACGACCCCCAACCAACGGGAATCCTTGCATCTCTGATCAGAACGTGGAATCCTACTCTTCAATCGGATACAGCTGGTTGCCAAGGAGCTTGTTCATTTGGAACATATTGATCGAACTCTGCTTGAATACTGCCTGAAGCTTTTCGTCGCAAATGATTTGTCTCTTGTCGCTGGGATCCTGCAACTCGTTCGCTTTGATATGCTCCCAGAGTTTCTTGACTACCTGTGGGCGTGAAAGCTATAATCGGGTTAGTTTTTTGTTCACGGGCCTAGTGGGCAATGACCACCAACCTGAGCTTCTCCGCAAACCTCCTGGAGAGGGTAACTTAGGTTGAAGGGCTTCTGGAAACCACCACCGGCCTTGCGCTTCTTGGTTCCTTCCACCGCTTCGGGCTCCATATCACTATCGTCGTCGGACTTCACCCGTGTGGCGCTCTTCTTCTTTGGTGTCTTGGCCTTGGGTTTGGACTTTTTGGTCACCTTGGCTGCGCCACCACCTCGTGTTCGGGGTCCGCGAGAGAGCTTATTCTCCTGCGCTTGGAGTTCGGCGGCCAAGCGAGCGTCGGCATCCTCTGAGCTCTCGCGCTTTTGTTGCTTCTTAGGCCGGACCTCAATCTCGCCATCGGTAGCAGCATCGTCTTCGTCGGCCTCAGAAGTTGCCTCGGGGGTCGCCTCTTCGGGTGTTGGCTCTTGGGCAGCCTTGCGTGCTTGAGCGGCGTCGAATCGAGCTTCTATCAGGCCTTTGATGGCGTGCTATACGGATTCCAGAACTGTCAGCAGCTGATCAGACCACCGAAGCCGGAGAGGATGCTAGGAGAGCACTGGGGTTTCTAGTAGAAGCAGACGGAACGGGCTTTAGCACTAACCTTTTGGTCACTTAGATCCTTGTTTATGGCCGCTTCCATTTTCTGCCGAATGGCCTTGCGAGAAATTGTGTCGAGGTCGGCGGTTTCAAGGATTTCATCGATGACGCGGGCGTAGGTCGCCTCCTCCTCGGGAGTAACTAGACCGAGTTAGCATAGCTCCATTCGGGTAGGGGGCACAAGCTTGGGCAATATTCCTACATTGCGCGGACATGTTGCCGGTGGTGTAGTACAATGCACCCACTGACGGAAGCAATTGGAGATGATCAAGTGCGGTATCCAGTGGAGCCTTGTAGTGTTCTAGAAGCTGGGCTGGCAGATGATGTAAGGGCTGGTAGCTTCAACGGGTGGAATAGCTTCCGCCCTGACGAGAAGTTCAGGTGAGAATAATTGTTTGGTGAGCGAAAGTAAACAGCTTGCGGTAAACAGGTCGCCGACTGTGGCCTAAGTGGTTGAACAAAGCAGGAAATTTGCGGGCGCGACAACTGCACTTTGTTCAACGCGACAACAGAATGGCCGTTCTTTGCTGTCCGATTTTGGACTTGAAAGACAGGATGCTTATGGGCCGCGGTTTGAGGTGATAATGCTCGCAAGCAGCAACAGCTGGGAAACCGTGGAGCTCAAGATACCGGACAAAAGGTGCAAAGAAGCAGGTAGGTTCGTCGCTCAGGTAGGGGCGCTTGGAGCAAAAAACCGGTGAAGATGACAGACGGGATACGCTACGAGATGGTCGCGAAAAGGGAAAGGATGGTTGACCGATCAGTGATGGACGATCGAATCATCCAGGACACGACAGAGACGGGTCAAACCTTGAAGTCGGAGGGAAGAACGAGAAAAAAAAAAAAAAAAAAAAAAAAAAAAAAAAAAAAAAAAAAAAAAAACCACGTCCTGCCGGCTCAGCTGTGTCGAGTATGCCGGGTGGCCCTGATGTGGGACGTATAGGTAAAGATGCTGCAATGCGAAGCGGTTGTGAGTGTGATGCGATCGCGTACGGTGGAGAGCGTTGAGTTGAGCCGTTGTGTAGAGACGTGTAGGCGCACAAGCAGCGTATGCAAATTCAGCAGTCTATGATGCAGATGGCCAGCCCAACTAAAGGCGCACGATGACCTCAGGTACCTGAACAGGTTCTGGAGTGGAGTTCTAGAGATGCGGTTTACCGTGACTTTACCGTCGCGGTCTTTAGTTGCAGTATCTTGCGGCGTCCGGTAGTCTCACTCAGTCCAGTGAGGTCGGTCGCGGTGTTGGTAGGTGGTTCACGGTCCGCCAACTGTCTCCGCCAAAACCGGAAGAAGTGAGGCTTCTTTGTGGCTGATTTGCGACGGTGATTGGTTCCATTTACTCCGACCATGGGTCCCACCTACGGTCCCGTCTGCCGCCCCGGCTCGTCTAAGATGGAAGGCAAGTGGGGTGATGTTCAGAGCGGCGATCCTATTTCCAGCCAATCAGCGGACTGAATTGCGCACCACTTGCTCTCAGTTCGCGCTGCCGCAAATCTCCACGCCGATGGCCGATGGCCGGAATGCGGGCAGCCACGTGATGCGGATGCTGGTGTCAATACCGGAGGGCCCTTCGACCGATGTTCTAACACCAAGACTTTCCCTCTTTCGTCCAACTTACACAATGGATTGAGCATGTACCATCTACGCAACAATGTCGATCTGGATGGCACCATGGTAGGGACAAGAGATGCAATGGAACCCCTTCTCCGACGTGATATCCCTCCATGGTCAGTCGTGGGAAGGGGAATCCCGAGAAAATCCCCCACTCGCTTGGGATAAATACCGATGTCACCCACCTCCTCTGCTCACTTATCTGCCGGGCATCAACCAAACTTGGCATATCGCAAAGTTGACGGGAACAATAAGAAAGAGTGACTCCAAGCTGACTGCAAGCAGGAAATCTACATCTGGCCTTACTAAGCGTCTTCATTGTACCACCATCCGCTACGGGCTCCCGGTTTCTCCATCGCAGATATCCACCGAGTTTGTCTCCACTGGGCGACAACATCATCAGCTTCGATCATAGCTTTGTTGCCAAGTGGCCCGTCGCTTGCAAAGGGATTGACGATGCAAAGCGCACTGGAATGCTATATGGGCAAGTCCAGATGTCGGAACAAGTGTTGATTCAGACGTCCAACACCGAGGTGAATGTGTACTTTTGTGCCGGAACTTCCCCGGTTGACTGCGGTGTGAGATCTTTAAAACAAACAAAGTCTTCGGTGAGGAAGGAGGGTAGGGGGGAAGAAGAGCAAGGTCTCTGGGAACTGATCGCAGAGTGTGGACGGTGATGCAGTGATATATCCATGTACCTACTAGCAAGGCTGCAAACACAAACAAGTCTCACAGAGGAGAGCAAGAGGTCAGAACGACGTTCATGATGCACTCCCGTGACATTTGATGGATGCTCGGCTCTCGTCGTGTTTCTTGTTGCTACAGAAGGGCAATATGAAGAACGATAATCGAGTCGCATACCAGACAAGGTCAACATCTCAGCTGGAAACCCTTTCCACCTATGTACTACTTGAGGACTTTTAGCCAGTCTGTTCTCGCTTGATGCGACACGAGCCTCATGTCCTACTTAGTACGTGAATGGACGCAAACAGTCAACATCTCGGGACCGAGCCTGGTCGCCAATGAGATGCTAAACAACCCAAGAGAGAAAAAAAGGAAAGAAGACTTTTCTGCGTCCTTGTAGAAAGTGTTCCCATCTCCCTTACTCGATATCCCGGATTGGTATATTTGAGCTAAAATTGTCACCACGTGCAAAACAGAATCCGCGCGTTCGTCTAACATCCCGTCTTTTTCTCCCTTCATAGCCACAAAACTCCAATAATCCTCGAGCATATTTCGCGGTGAATCTTCGCACAACATACGCATGTTTCACATACAGCTCCTCCGATGTCGAGGACATTTCATCGACCACTTGACTACATAGCCAGTATGCATCCAAACGGCACAATAGGACCGGAACTAATTCTGAAAGATGAAAGATTCATGGATTACGCGGCTTCATCCGATCTAATAAATGCTGTGTTTCCGGACTCCCGAATCCAGTAGCGGATTACCCCACGGCACGACGAACTCAGGGTGAAGCGTAAAAGGAGAGAGAACCATTGGTAGTCTTCGTCTTAGCTACTACTACGGCTTAGCAATCTATCTGCCTTCCGTTCGGTGACGAGGTTTTGATGAAGCTCCGGGCTGAGCCTCCTCCATACCGGTCCCCGGAACCATTCCGTCCTCCGATTCGGTCTTCAGCGTGGAACGGCTTCGAACCTTCCTCAAAAGACCAGAGAAGCCAAGCAATTCGCAGTACCTGTAACTACCTAGCATTTGCTGTCTAAGACAGTTGCATCTGTTTCCTTGGTCCGGGACTTCGGTTACCGGTGACAATCCTTACAGATTGCCCGACATACAACAACGGGCACGACGACGGCTTTCCAAGCCTCACTAACAACTGGAAGGAGTGCTCCAGTCATAGTCAAAACTGGCTCTTGACAAGTTCAGAAATATAAAGCTCCACGAGGTTCCTATCTCAAGTAGGCTCGCGGATCTTCTCTAGCAGACCGACACAGCACAGCATTAGAAGAATCATCCTACCTAAAGCAATACTCTTCCGAGTATATTTCACTAGCTACCAACATGTCCGCCACCGCCGCAATTCCCATCGCTTCCTTCGGCAACAACCCCGAGGTCGCTCAAGCTATTCGCGAAAAGCTCCTTCCAGAATATGACGGTTTGTCTATCCCCATCCCTTTCCACCACGTCCACACTATCCATTATCCATTGTACCATTCCCCTTGCATTCCCGCCTCCACCTCCTGAACAGTCACTCACCGAAACTAACCTTGCCCCCTTACAAAAAAATCAGTCGTCCACACAACCCTCACCCTCTCCACCTCCCTCTCGGAACTTCCCACTCTCTGCGCCGGCACCTTCTCCCACGCACCTTCGTCAAACAAAGGCTCCAACGCCACGGCCTCTACCCCAGCCGACCTCAAGGTGCCCAAGGCCATCATCTTCGGCGGTGGCGTGTCCCCCTCGGACGCCGAGCAAGTGAAGGAGGCGGTACTGGCCAAGAACCCGGCCATCAAGTTCGTCCGACTCACGCGGGAGGATATGGTCGCCGCGGGGGCGGAGGGCCCGGATCCGGAGGTGATTGGACGGTTGTTGAAGGAGAGGCTGGCGGAGGTTTTGGCTTGAGCCTTGAAAAGAAACAACCTAACTTGCTATGCTGGAGACGATCAAGGAGGATGGAATGCTTTTCAGTGGAAGGTTACCAAGGGGATAGGTGAATACCTAGATTATGTTGGGTTGGAGTATTTGAAGGGTGGTCGAACGGAGGACTAGAGGGAGGTTTCCTACCAGAAGTTGCCGAAATGTGTTCCTCATGTCGACAGAAATGAAAATACAAGACACTCTTTCCCTAATCTAAATTAACAGCAAGCGTTGAATGAGGTTAGTGTTGGTGTGCATGCAAATGGCCGACTGGCATGTCTCTCTCCGTCACAGAGAAAGAAAATCACATGCATAATGAATGGCTTGCTTGTCAAATTAGGCGGCAGACGGAAGATGGCGTGGTTATTAGTTATAGGTCTCTGCTATATCAGTTGTGGCATCATTTGGCGCACGGCATGACATGGTAGTCTGACATCAACAAGAAACGAAGGTCGGGCTAGTATTGGGACGGCGAGACCACACACCATCAAGCATTCAGCACTGCTATGCTCAAGGTCATTTACATAGTCTGCTCTCCATCAACTCCCCTCGTGCATCAAATCGTACGAGTTTAGTGCCTCTCCCGCCTCCTGGGGGCCGCTCTTATTATGTCGTCCACACGCAGAAGCAACTATTCGCAACGGTTAGCATGCTTCGGGCCGTATCGATCAAAGAAAAGGGGGTTTCCATACCTCAGCGGCTTCACTGGCCGAAGAAACGACAGCCTTCTTGAGCTTGTAACTTTCAATAACACCCAAGTCTCTCATATCGGCAATACCGCCTCCTGGTGTCATAAGATCCAAACCATAGGTGGTCAGACCGTCATAGATAGCCTTGCGCAAACGGGCAACAAGGTCGCCAGAATCGAGACCAGCGTTGTCGGCCAGGATGGTAGGCAGTTGCCTGAGAGCAGTGGCGAAGGCAGACACAGCGGTCTGTTTCTTGCCCTCAACCCGAGTAGCCGCACCCTCAACAGCCTTGGCCATAACCATCTCAGCGCATCCACCGCCCAATGTTGTCCTGGACTCCTTAACGGTCTGTGAAAGAACGGCAAGAGCGTCGTGCAAACTTCTCTCGGCTTCGTCCAGCAGCTGGTCGGTAGCACCACGGAGAACGACAGTGCAGGCCTGGCCGGCAGCCGTGCCGGAGAATCTGATAAGGGTATCCTCGCCAATAATAATCTCCTCAATCACGTCGCAATATCCAAGCTTGACCTGCTCCGGGTGATCAAAGGTAGAAGCGATCTCACCACCGGTAACGAGAGCAAGGCGCTCAATGCCATCGAAATCAGCGTGCTCGATCGACATGATGCCGGCATCGGTGAACAGTTGCTCGGGCCAGTTGTAAATCAGCTGCCTGTTGATGAAGCAGTTGATGCCGTGCGCCTTGATCTTCTCAACCTTGGCCTTCATCTTTTCCTTCTCGGCCTTCTCGAGCTCGGCAAGCTTGCTGGTAGAGTTGACCTTGACGCGCGCACCAAAGATCTTGACCTTGTCGGTATCCATCGATGTGTTGGCGATGAGGATCTTGGCTTTTTCGAGGCGCTTGGGCTGGTTGACACCGATCTTCTTGTCGAGGATGAAGCCGTCGTCGAGGTATGATTCGCTAAGCTTACCACCGGACTTCTTGATGATCTGGATGTGGCTAAGGTCGGAGGAACCCTTCAGGCGCAGGATGGCCTCGGTCGCGAGCTCGGCAAAGTGGTCTCTGTCTTGCGCAAGAATCTTGGAGCTGAGTGTCGTACGCGCGATAGCAACAAGGTCTTTCCTGAACGCCTCGGGGTTGCTGCTGTGGTCAACGGCAGAATCCTCGAGGGCCTTAAGCGCAGCCTGGCTAGCTATCCGGTAACCCTCGATGATAGTCTGAGGGTGGATCTTCTTGTCGACAAGCTTCTCGGCCTCGCGCAGGAGCTCGGCGGCAAGGACGGCAACAGAGGTGGTGCCATCACCGACTTCGTCGTCCTGGACCTTGGAGATGTTTACGAGGACCTTGGCGGCAGCGTTGTCGAGAGCGATAGACTTGAGGATCGTAGCACCGTCGTTTGTTACTAGAATCTCACCGGTCGAGCTGGATGTTGCGATGGTGCGGTCAGCATATGACGGCGGCGTGTCACGCATGTAGGCGGGGGGTTTGGTGAACAAGCATACGCAGACTGGAGGATCTTGTCCATGCCCTTGGGACCAAGGGTGCTCTTGACGAGATCGCCAACAGCAATGGCGCCGACGAAGGCGCTGAGACGGGCATTCTCTCCCTTCTCTTCTGTGGTGCCCTCCTCGAAGATCTGGGTGGGGCTGAACGAGGCCTGGAGATGGTCGGGCGTTTGGTTAGTTACGGTGAGCTCGGAAAGATGCCCAAGGTGGTGTACAAATCAACTTGCCATGATGTAAAAGAAGCTTAAGTATTAGACAAAAGGTCGGGTTTACGAGGTGCACAGGGGGTTGAGGTTGGAGGAGAAGAAGCAAGCTTGGTAGTATATTTTGGGTGGACGTTATGGATACCCTGAACGCGAAGCCTCCTTTCTACAATCTGCCAGCAGCGGGACGGATGATGCTCTTCTGAATTCCAGGCACTTTTTGGACGGCAGGCCACGGCAAAATTCCAGAGCTCCTGTTCCTCCTTTACCTCACCGCCTACGACAGGTGGCATAAAATGCTTGTCACTCGCATGCCAGGCCGTTTGCCCCTCCTTTGACAGACAAAATGTCCACTTTAAGGTGGGCAGCAGGAGACCCCACTTGGACGTCTTCCGTGGGGAAGGAAGAAAGGGGGGGGGGGAAGGGGAGCTTTGGGCTGGCTGGCGGCGGCGGCGGCGGTGGATAGGTACCTAGTGGTGGGTGGACAGCACAGCCAGCACTTTTGAGAAGAAGCCCAGGGACCTGCCATCGACTGTTTGTGGCAGGCAGGCATGACCTCGAGGCTCAAAGCCAAAGAGCATCGATGCCACGAGCGAACCACAACCCGAAGTCCACTTCTTGACTCAAAGGTGATGGCAGCTTGAAACTTCGTTGCGGACTTTGCTGAAAGCGGACAGACGCTGCCATGGTCAATATTGGTTCCGTGCACAAATGAACAATGCTTAGCCTACTGCCTGCCGCCATCGTTTTGTCAGAAAGAAAAGAAACCAAAGATGCAAAATTTAGTGATGAAGAACAGAGACATCAGCGAGGACTATACTTTCCCAGGCCGAATGTCAACTGCAACTGTGCAATATCCATAATATCTAACTGAGGCTCCTTGAACCTCCAAACTATCCACCACATCATTGCATTCACTGACATAAATTCCCATTTTGGCGATTTCAGAGGGAGGGGATCTGGTAGGGTAGCCAATCACCGTGTGACATTGCTCCCTATAGTGGGGCATTTCCTTCGCTGTCTTCCCTGGTTCTCTGGCCGTTCTCACTGAACCCCACCACAATCTGCGCGCTGCGCACAAATTCTCACAATAATCCTGACGACCGCATAAGCCAGCACGTTGTTCCGCCCGCGGCATCGCAGAAAAAATCCGAAGCGGCCAGCCCAGATCCCGTCATCCACCAAGTCCAACCACCACCACCACCACCAGAGGCGCCTTCCCGACCCCTACATCGCCAACTACTAATCCCCGGCACCTACCAACGCGTAACAGATTGCCGATTAATTTTGCCCAGCATGGCGCCCTCTTTCGACCACCTCCGCGACGAGGACCTCGACGAGGATGACTTCGATGTTGATGAGGTTGACATTTCCGATATCCGCGAGAAGTACGAAGTTCAGCTGGAGCAGGGCTACGATGCCTTTGTCGTTGTCGATGGCCTCCCCGAGGTTAACGAGGAGCAAAAACCCAAGCTTGTCAAGTTCTTGTTGAAGAAGCTCAACACTGTTGGCAAGACTCGGGAGGACCTCATCTTCATGCCCATGGGCGAGGATGGAAAGTCGCTGAGGTATGCAACACAGCCGCCGCCTTCTTCAAAATGATGCGCATCTACAGACCGGCCATCCATCGCTGCGCCCGACCGCGATGTGACCTTATGCTGTGGATGTTGGCTTCACGACCAGGCCACTGATATGAAATCTGTAGGTTCGCCTTCGTCGAGTACTCGTCGCCCGCCGAGGCTGCTGCCGCCTGCAGACAGCTCGACCTCGTCCCCCTCGACAAGAAGCACACCCTCCGCGTCAACAAGCTTACCGATGTTGACCGCTATGGTCGCGAGGGCCGTATCGATGACGAGTACACTCCTCCCAAGATCGAGGAGTTCCAGGAGAAGGAGCACCTCCGCTCCTTCATGGCCGACCCCAGCGGCCGCGGCAGAGATCAGTTTATCATGTTCAGGGGAGAGTCCGTTGGTGTTTTCTGGAACAACGAGAAGGAAACGCCCGAGAACATTGTCGACCGTCAACACTGGACCGAGACCTTTGTGCAGTGGTCGCCCCTCGGTACTTACCTCACCTCCGTTCACGCCCAGGGTGTTCAGCTTTGGGGTGGTCCCTCTTGGACCAGGCAGAGGCGTTTCGCCCATCCATTTGTCAACCTTGTCGCCTTCTCTCCCAACGAAAAGTACCTTGTCACCTGGTCCAACAGGCCGATTTCGATTCCCGAGGAGGGTCACCCTGCTCTTTCCGTAGAAGACGACGGCAAGAACTACGTTATCTGGGATATCGAGACCTCCAAGCCTCTCCGTTCTTTCGCCCAGCTCGACACCCCCGCCGCCGCCGAAGGTGAGGCTCCCAAGAAGGCTCCCAAGTTCCCCTGGCCCGCGTTCAAGTGGTCTGCCGATGACAAGTACGTCGCCAGGCTGAACCCTGGCCAGTCCATTTCCGTCTACGAGCTTCCGAGGATGAACTTGTTGGACAAGACCGCCATCAAGATCGAGGGCGTTGTGGACTTCGACTGGGCTCCCGCTACCGTGCAGCGTGACGGTGTCAAGACCTACGAGCAGCTTTTCTGCTTCTGGACCCCTGAGATCGGCAGCAACCCCGCCAGAGTCGGCTTGATGAGCATCCCCTCCAAGCAGGTTGTCAGGTCACTGAACCTCTTCAGCGTCTCGGATGCCAAGCTCCACTGGCAGTCCGAGGGTGCTTATCTGTGCGTCAAGGTTGACCGTCACTCCAAGTCCAAAAAGTCTCAGGCTACCACTCTTGAGATTTTCCGTGTTAAGGAGAAGGGAGTCCCCGTGGAAGTTGTCGACACCATTAAGGATACCGTAATAAACTTTGCCTGGGAGCCCAAGGGTGACAGGTTCGTTGTTATTACTACCACTGAGCCTGTCGGTGCCACCGCGGTCCCGCCCAAGACGTCAGTCGCTTTCTTCTGCCCTGAGAAGGCCAAGGGCAATGCTGTCGGAAACTTCAAGCACCTCCGCACTCTCGAGAAGAAGAACAGCAACGCCATTTACTGGTCGCCTAAGGGACGCTTCGTGGTCGTTGCCACTGTTGCCAACACTCAGAGCTCTGATCTCGACTTTTACGACCTTGACTTCGAGGGCGAGAAGCCCGAGTCCGATAAGGACCTTACCGCCAACCTCCAGCTCATGAACACCGCTGACCACTACGGTGTCACCGACGTCGAGTGGGACCCCTCGGGTCGCTTCGTTGCCACCTGGGCTTCCGCGTGGAAGCACTCTGTAAGTACCCTTGGTATTCGATGAAGATGACGTTCAGCAGAAATCGCTAACACGAACCGAAAACAGATGGAGAACGGATATCATCTGTATGACTTCAAGGGTGAGCAGCTGCGCGAGGAGGCTATCGAGAAGTTCAAGCAGTTCCAGTGGAGGCCGCGCCCCGCTACCCTCCTTACGAAGGAGGAGCAGAAGGCCATCCGCCGTAACCTCCGCGAGTACTCGAGGATCTTCGAGCAGGAAGACGCCGAGCGTATCAGCAGCGCCGACGTTGCCGTTGTCGAGGCCCGCCGCCGCCTCCTCGAGGAGTGGTTCGCTTGGCGCGAGGCCATCAGGCAGGAGGTTGCTGAGGAGCGCGAGATTTACGGCCTTCCGGCGGATCCCGTTGCCGACCTTATCAAGGCCAAGACTCCCGAGCTCGCCACCAACCAGGAGGAGCAGGTTATTGAGGAGATCATGGAGGAGGTGTTGGAGGAGACCGAGGAGATCGTTCAGTAAATGCGTGAACAGGCGGCGGTAGTAGTTTGATATGTTGTGAAGTTACATGGCGTACCGTTTTTTCCCGTTTTTCGAAAAGGTCATCTGAGGGTACAGTGAATAAAATGAACCGGGTTCTTTCATATCTCTGGGGCCTTTCTTCTATTTTATTTTTGCTCTCTTCTCTCTACGTTGTACCTGTCCTGTTTGTGTATAAAAGCGGTGCATGCGTAGACTAGTCGGTGGCTTCTAAAAGAGCTGTTTCGTTGGCGCTTTGGTAACAATCTGATTTACGTAGATCGGGGTCAGATTTCTTCTAATGACCTAAAGCTACACAGTTCAACTTGAAGGAAGGTTCGATATCTGATTGACTATGTAACTGGTGTACCAGCCACATTGTTAGGTGTCCCTCAAGAGCCACGTCATGGCCGATCTTTTGTATTTCTAATTGAAGTTCGCGAAGGAATCAGGGCCGTAAAGTTCTAATGCAGCAGAGCGTATGGTTTGGTATCTTGTCCAACCACTGGCAGCCTTGCTGAACACCACAAGTCAGAGCAGCAAATGAAAATCCAAAACTATCAACCGCGTGACACCACATCTAAGTACTGAACCGTATTCCAGACCCGACATGCGCGCGGCTTGTCAAACAAGCCCCTCGTGATGAATCTCTTTCAATCCCGACGGACCGTACATGAAAAAAAAAAAAAAAAAAAAAAAAAAAAAAAGATTGTAGTATCGATCCAATCTTCTCCTTGCACTGAACTGCCTGTTCACTATTCTATTGCTTTAACTTTTGCGTGGTGGCTGCTGTCTTTGCCCACCACCATGGGACGAGCATTGATCCGTCACTCAGCGCACCCCAGCCAAAAAGACTACTTGAAGTCTCGTGTGCTGTAGAATAACGCGCACTCTTCTTTCGTCATTTGTATGGTCGTCGTCGTTGTCGAGGAAAGCAATCCAAGACAAGGGAGAACAAAGAGAGAAAAAATATGTGTCAGCTTCTGACATTTCTCTACGGCATTTGCAAACCCAACGTTCTTTTAGATGTGCGCATTTAGTTTGGTTGTGTCCGGAAGAGTTGTGTGGAATGACTGGAATATTGACTTGTATAAAGGCGAGTGTCTGAGCACTGAGTTTTTGTATTAAGATGAAGGTCAATTGCGGCCCACGTACAATCATTGATGAACAGCAATAATTCGGGAATGAGCATGAGAGCATAGCATCGGTATCCCCTTGAAAGTTGTTTTCTTTTTTGTTTTACCTTTCGACTGTCACGCTGGCCTATGTTGGGGCAGTATCTTGCCGATTTTATTTCTTGAGACTATATTGGGTTAACCTGCCACTGAAAAGACTGGTTCTTATTTGGACGAATCGAAGGAAATAGGGTTGATGTCCTGGATGCAAAAGTAGGAAATTTGCGTGGTCGTTTTCCCTTGCGCCATTCGCGAACCGGAGGCACCACACAGTAAAACAACAACATCATCATCACCTCATGGCGTGAGCAATGGACTCCCGAGTCCTGCTTGCTGGGATAGGTCTGCGAAGGAGGACATGGGCAGTGGTGTCCATGGTCTTGTCTTTTGTGACGGTAGAGCACTGAGATGAAGGTACGCAATGAGAATCACGGGAGCAACGGGAGCCACGGGTGAAAAATACCACCACCGGGACCTGGCGATGTCAAGTCCGCTCAGAGTGATTCGATCATATCATTCTGCCGCTCTTCAAGGTTATCTCGGAGCGAAAAAGTCCCGGCAACGAGCCATATGTTCGGACTGGAGACCGGACCTCGTTCGGGGTTTATTGTGGGGAATAACCATGGGGACTGATTACAGTCAGGCCGGGCGGCGTGGACGGAAGTGGTCATATAGAAACGGGACCGCCGCCGGGTTTTTAGGATAAAGATTTCCTTAGGAGTGGCTCGCGAGTGGGTGGAGCTTTTCGTAAGCCCTTGCCTGGGTAAGCGACGCGGACAAATCCCGCTGCAACTCCTCGGCTTTTGCCTCTTTGTGTGGGGACTGGATGGTACATATGTAACAGAACAGCTTGTACACAGTGGTACGTACAAAGCTCGGTAACTGTTTTGCCCAACAAAAAAAATGAAAACGAAACGACCGAGTTATCTCTCCGTCCCGAGATTTCCCAACAGAAACTCGAGCGTCGACCCGGATAATTCTGTCTTGTCGCCTGAGGGATGAGCGGCGCGACAAGCACCCAACTGTCCAATGCCATCCGGCCATCGCATCATGGCTTGAACCATAGATGCAACCCCCACTCTGTGTGTGTTCCCTTCCAGCCGACGACCCGCATGAAACCCGAATGTGTGCAAATCTGCAGCCGAGGAGGGCCCCCTTGCACCCGAACCTGGGAGCGGGTGGCTTGGAGGACCCTGATGGTGTGGAAGAAGAAGCCCATGTGAAGACCACGTCTCCAGGACGGAAATTCATGCTAACCACTCAATCCGTGATGGCCAAAAAGGGAAAAGCAACAAAGATGCTCAGACTTGCAAAGATTCATGAGGAGGCCTTTACGACAGGGGCAATGGTTGAAGCGCACGTCCAGGTATGGATGATGAAACACCCAGCCCTGTCCGAGCGAAAGTGAAGATGGCAAACGAAGGCTGGCTCAGGCCAAGTACTACCCCGCGCAATGCTACGCTGTACGAGACTAGGATCTCCACCCATCCTTGTAGTGTATCACCTTATCTTGGCCTCGTCGAAAAGCCCCCGGACCCCACCCGGCCCTGAGTGCTTATCGATAAAGCTTCCCAATCAGGTTGGAGACGGGATCTTGAAACGGTTTCGTCCGAGCACTGAATACTTACATGCTTCCAGGCCGGGGCAGGCCTCATGAATCGTTTGATCAGATTCGAGGGACAGTGGCCAAAGAAAGATAGTACGGACGCTACAACGGAAAATTTCAGCGCGCGAGATCGCTGTAAAATATGGGACCGAGCTAGACTGCATGGAAATGGACGATCTCCAACCAACCGGGCAGCCAGGGAACTTTGCCCATGTCCTCCAGCTTCCCGTTTTCGCCCCTCCCAGGGGAATGCCCCCCGACGGGACGACAGAAGCTCTGCTTGTTATCACATGTGAAGGGCAATGCAGTGCATCTGCGTGTCTCTCTTTTTTTTAATCTCGTCAAAACTCAACCCTTTTCCAGCTGGGTGTAAATCCCCTCAACCAACTGGACCTTTGTTTGAGCTCACAGCCGACACAAGCTGGCATGTGAATAGAATAAAGGTGAAGGTGTACACCACCTCTACCTGCAAAAGTTGGAGGCCTCACCTTTGTAATCTACCTACTGGCCTCCAGGTTGCCAGACAAGATCGGATAACTTGAATGCATCTCGATGTCATTTACTATTGTGTAGTGTAGATTCCTACAGTGCAGTCAGAACGGGTAGACACGATGCACAACGAATTGGCGGACATCGCTGCATGCATAGGTTCCATGGTTGGCAAGTCAGAGCCTAGCGTGGGTTTCTCGTCGGGTCCTAAATGTTTTGGAAAGTGCGAATGGTTCGTGGTGGTGTTGGTGGTGGTTGTGGTGGTGATGGTGGTGGTGGTGGTAGCCAAAAGAGGTGGTCCCTCGTCGTTTGCCTGGATGCCTCTCGATCTTGCCTCCTGTATCCGCAGTCGCAGTCTGGGTGTTGCTGCGCCGAGTGCATGGGCACCAAAACTGGAGCGAACGTCGGTTCACCAACAAATTCTGCTAGCATCCAAGGTATTGATCTTCGATCTTCAAAACTCACATCTCCATGGTTTCATTTGGAGGGTCAATTCGTTCTCGAGTCGGTATATATAAACCTAGAAACATTCGACCTCGTCGAACCTAGACAAAGCTTTCCTTTCAAGTGCCAGTCTCCAGGTTACGCTTCCCCCAATCCCAGGCCGAGCCCCGTTCCATCTGGATTCCCAACAAATCATCCCCCGGGCATAAACAATCGACCCACGCCTAGCACCCCATTTTTGCCGGGGTCTCTGCGAGACAGGAAAGATTGATATTGTTTTGTTTTTTTTGTGCTTTCTTTTCCACACATCCTTTTTCTTCTTTTAAGGAATAGGGTCTACCACCAACCTTCCTTCCTCTTCCGTGTGTGTATACTCCTGCTGTGGTTGTGTCTCCAACAGGTCTGACGGTAAGCATTCGCTTCATGCATCCCTTCCCGGTAATCTTCCATGCACCCTTACAACCTCTTCCCTGAAGAGTCGACCAACACCACGGCTGTACCCACCTCGGCTATTGCCAAACACAAAGAAAAAGACCAAAAAGACCAAAACCAAAACCACGAGTAATTCTGCTGACGCTTCTCAAGTTCAGTCTGCTTTTTGACACCAGGCAGATATAGGTTGTTGTTGTTGTTGGAATTCGTCTCGACTTTTCCAATTCGGTTTTCCCCCTCCCTAACCGATCAAGTCCACCATCTCAAAATGGCGTCCGTCTCTTCTGCCCTTCCCGAGGGCAACAAGCCTGCCCTGCGTAGGACCCAAACCGAGGCCACCTCCGACTCATTACCCGGTACCGCCGATGCCTCTCCTTTCGACTCTCCCCTTGAGCGCTCAGCCTCCAACACCTCGCTTTCATCCCTGGCCTCTGACAATGTCAAGACCGACAAGGCCGAGTTCGGCAAGCTGCTCGACACGTACGGCAACGAGTTCGAGGTCCCTGACTTCACCATCAAGGACATCCGCGATGCGATCCCCGCGCACTGCTACGAGCGTTCGGCTCTTCGCAGCTTGGCGCACGTCGCTCGCGACATGATCTACCTCACCGTCACCTTCTACGTCTGGCACAACTATGTTACTCCCGAGTACATCCCCATCAAGGCTGCCCGTGTCGTCCTCTGGGGTCTGTACACCTTCATGCAGGGCCTTTTCGGCACCGGTCTCTGGGTTCTTGCCCACGAGTGCGGTCACCAGGCTTTCTCTCCGTCCAGGTTGATCAACGACACTGTCGGCTGGGTCCTCCACTCTGCCCTTCTTGTCCCCTACTTCTCGTGGAAGTTCTCCCACAGCAAGCACCACAAGGCCACCGGCAACATTGAGCGTGACATGGTCTTCGTTCCTCGCACCCGCGAGCAGTTCGCTTCCCGCATCGGCCGTTTGGCCCACGAGATTTCCGAGTTGACCGAGGAGACGCCCATCTACACCTTGATCCATCTTATCGGTCAGCAGCTCATCGGCTGGCCCAACTACCTCATGACCAACGTCACCGGCCACAACTTCCACGAGAGGCAGCGCGAGGGTCGTGGCAAGGGCAAGACGAATGGCTGGTTCACTGGTGTCAACCACTTCAACCCCAGTTCTCCCATCTATGAGGAGCGTGAGGCCCCCTGGATCATCGTCTCCGACATCGGTATTGCCCTCGCCATCACCGCCCTGGTCTATCTCGGTAAAACCTTCGGCTGGTCCAACATGTTCGTCTGGTACTTCCTTCCCTACCTCTGGGTCAACCACTGGCTCGTTGCCATCACCTACCTCCAGCACACCGACCCTTCGCTCCCCCACTACACCCCTGATCAGTGGAACTTTGTCCGTGGTGCCGCCGCGACTATTGATCGCGAGTTCGGTTTCATCGGCCGTCATCTCCTCCACGGTATTATCGAGACCCACGTCCTCCACCACTACGTCAGCACCATTCCCTTTTACAACGCCGACGAGGCCTCCGAGGCCATCAAGAAGGTCATGGGCCGTCACTACCGCGCCGACGTCAAAGATGGCCCCATTGGTTTCATCAAGTCCATGTGGAAGGCTGCTCGTTGGTGCCAGTGGGTTGAGCCTACTGAGGGCGCTGAGGGCAAGGGCAAGGGCGTCTTGTTCTACCGCAACCAGAACGGTCTTGGTGTCAAGCCTGCCAAGCTCCCCAAGACCAACTAAGTATTCCAAGAAGGTCAAAGTTAGAGAGACCAGGTCGTGCGGATGAGAAACAAGCGACCCGAGGCAGCGATGAAATCCGATCGGTTTGGCATAGCCTGACCACGCTCAGAACTACGTCCTCATAAGGGACATGCAGGGATTGCTGTAGAAATCTGGAAAGGTATCATATCAACATGTTTCCAGAGAATCAACGAAAATGAGCGGTTTGGGTTTTTGTCATATCGATATATGGGAATGGGAATGGGAATGGGAATGGGAACCGATGGTTATACAATCGAATCGGAGATAAAAGGATACCAATCAACGACGAGGTGTTTGCGATATTGCTCAAGACATTGTTTTCTTTCTCTTTTTGTGTCTGTATATGAGTGGAATGCGTCGACAGTAGTAGAACGAAAGAAACTTAGAGAGACGTCTGATAGCCTGAAATGACAAAGGAATAAGAAGAAGTAACAAGCACTTAATGACAATGAGTGTTGCAGTGAATCGTAAGTATGGTTCTGTTCTTTGAATCAACATCGATAGCATTGTATAGCATCATCGTCGTGTCGATAAATGAAAGTAAATAAGTGATGAGTTTGAAGTGTTGATTTTATGGGGCTGTCTGGTACGGCATGGGGGCATCGTTATAGTCGAAAAAGCAAAGTTTGGTTGAAAAAGGGACTAGAGCGAGAACAAATACGTATGTAAATGTATTACATCTTCGTCTTTGCTTGGCCGTTGTCATCACTTGAACACAACAGGCACACAAGAAACTAATAAACCTTAGCTTCAACCGGAGCATTTGGTCAGTCAACTGGCTGTTATTTTTCGCTTACGTATTTCCAGGCGATCCGATTGGAGGATGGAGGATGGGGGAGGGGATCATCCATCCAAACCCGGAACCCGTTCGTTCACCACGTCCTGAAGCAAGCATCCAAGTCACTTTTTTGCGCTGCGACTCTAATGACTACAAATACAAATACAACTATAACTACAACTACAAGTAAACCCAAAAAAATTTTTTTTTTTTTTTTTTTCCATAAATACCCTTCCTAACATATCATCAGGAGACTAAATTTGGTTGTCCCTTTGCTTACTACAAGATGATAACCCAAGAGGTCAGTCCGGGGTGTAGTATACTGCACACTACACTAGAACAGTGCAGGCGGGGGGTCCTTAGCTTGATGGTCGTCCTTTTCTTTTTAATGTTTTTCTCTACAAGTGGAAACGATCCATGCATCCATCCAGTATGCCGTCAAGGATTCACCATGTGACACAGGACACAGAACATAAAACACAGACACAAAAAGGAACCGCGCGGACTGGCGCTCCGTATACATACATACCATTCGTAGCTGAGGTGTTTGAGGAGTAACAGGAAACAGGAAACACAAGGCAAAACCCGTTTAGATTTGTATGCGAGATATAGCCTATCTGTTGCCTTGGTGGCTTCCTGATTATTGATAATAGGTAACTAGATTATCGAAGGAAGGTTATATGGACAAGAGTTGGGGTGGGGGATACGAGTGTACACTACAAGGTCAACCTGAATCACACAGTGCCTCCTATCTAGAAGGAAAGTAAGAAGAGCTTCCAGCTACCTTGTGAAGGTGTAACGGTCTATCACAAATCAATGTAAGGTCATTACAAGCTGCCGACAGCATACGCGAAGAGATATAAACAAGCGAGATAAAAGACAAGGGAACGTGCATTAAGTCCGCTATATATATACCGCTCTACCGCTCCAACTAAGCCGGTACATAAAGCTGCCTCCATCGGTATCCAAAGGCAGACAGACATAGTCAAAGATACGGCCGTAGACACTCACACTCACAGAGAGACAGATGAAAACCAGTTATGATCAAATCATCACCAACTCTCATTCTTTTCCGCCCAAACTTATGCCTGGCTGGCTGGCATTCAAAAAATGTCCAAAACAAAAAATAATTAGATATACACAATACTCAAAACCGAGGTTTTGTTGTTGATGTTGATGTTGTTTTGTACACGAGGTACACAAATAACTTCGGAACTGCGCCGAAGATGAGCGAGAAAGAAAGAACAAAAACAAGATGCCAGTTCCCCAGACGGTGTTGACAAGTCGGCGCAGCGCTATCCAACCCGAGGAAGATTAAGAATTGAAACAGTGAACGGAAAACGCCGGTGGCCGCCGAAAAGTGGTTGGTGATGTGATGGTAAGTGGTGTGGTGGTTGCTTGTATGTGCGTATCGTTGTTGGGTATGTGACATGAGTAAAGACATGGTTGGTTCCTTTGTACGTGTGGTTGGTAATTTGCTTTCATGACGTATTTGCGTGCAGTTGGTCTTATGTTCCCCCTTTCCTTGTGTGAAAATCCCTTCCCGCGGCCTTGATCCAGAGACAAGGAAACGACAGATGTCAAATGTACGTGTTTATATATCCGCTTTTTTGTATGTTTGATATTATTTCTTGTTCTTGTTTCTTCCGTGGTCGTTAGGCTCGCGCTTTCCCGGCTTCTCTTACAGCGCGCATCCAGCGATCTTCCTCGCCAGTGCTGCGCAGAATGGGCGCCGATCTCAACACACCATCAGACGAGTTATTCATGATGGCCCTGACCTCTTGAATAGTCTTAGTACCCATAAGGGACATGCCCTTTTGTAGCAGAAGAGCAATGCCTGCACGAACGAGGATGGCGTCGCCTTCGAAGACGTACACGTCCCAGAGTCGGGTGGCCTCATCCAGAGCGAGGTGGCGAGTGAAGAGGCCAGTGAAGATGTCGCCCAAATAGAGATCGGGATTATGGTCGGGCAACTTGACCAGGTGTTCATGGAGGCTGGGCGACTTGTGTTGGAGGGTTTGGAGTAGCAGGTTGTAGGCCGAGGACATGGCGGTTCTGTCGCACGTGTGGAAGCTCAGCGGCAAGGAACGGTTCAGGACGTTGGCAAGCGCAATGAACGCGTCGGTGGCCGTGGGAAGGTTGAGCAGCAGAATGGCAGCAATTGTCTGATTGGTCTGTTAGTGTCTCTCTCATCGTGGGATATTTGTGTCAAAGAAACTTACATTGCAGCCCGGAACATATCCGATGTCACTCCGATACATGCAGTATGCGCTGAGAACATCGACCAGGCTTTGGTGGAGGGGCCCTCCAGTCTGGAAGATGCGAAGATCCGGGAAGGTATACTCTTCCACGTCCTTCTTAATGTCATCAAACCATGCCGCAGCGTAAGAATCGTCGGTGCTGCCTTGTCCGCCGTTCACTCGTTTTTGGGCATCATTGGCCCGCTTCAGGGCGGCCTTGAATGAAGCATCAGAAAGTGCGAGCCCGTTGCCGATCGCCCTGCTCCACACAGCACCTCGACTGCGTGGCGCAATACCACGCCACCATAGCTCTCGGGTCCTGCGCTCACGGATGGCCTCGTCCCAACGAGGGATGATGTTCTCCTCCCAAATGTGCATCAGGTTGTCGGCTCTGGTATCACGGTTCTCGATCCGGGCCTTCTTCGTTGCTTCCCGTCTACGCTCGGCCTCGAGGCTCTGAGCCATCATCCTCTGGTACTCCTTCAGATGGCGACGTTCTTCGGCGGGATCCTTTGGCGGAAGCCACGAAGGGCGAGTGCGGGACAAAACGGCTTCCTTTTCCTTGGACGGCGGTAGAGGGTCGATCATGACATTGGACTTGCGAAGCGGCGGGAGCTCAGGAAGACCCGATTTCACACGGGGCTTCCCGTCGGAGTTCCTGCGAATAGACGGCGTACTGGACCGCACGCCCTTTGCTTCCAACTCTTCCGCATGTTCCTCCAGCTTTTCCGTGAGCTCCTTGGCATCAGAGTTGAGTTCAGCCAAGGCGGCAGACCAGCTCTTGGATCTGGCGAGCTCCAGAGGGGTGACAATGGTGGAGGCAATGCTGGCTCTAGTAGGCACTGCGGTATCGGACTTCCATGTCGGCGACCTAAGGGATCCCTGGGCTACTGCCACTGGTGGTGTGCCATTTCCTACACTTCGTACTCTTTTCTCAGGGGGGGCGCGTTCTGGTGAAGGGGCTTTGGAAGAAGGTTGGCTTATTGTTCGTTCCGAGGGTGGCCTAGGCGAGATTGGCACATTATCAAGCACAAGCCCGTCGGGGATGTCATCTCCGTCATCGTCGTCACACTCCATTTCCAACTGTCTGGCTGTCTTGCGCTCCCGGCTCGATTGCCAGCTACTCCTCCGTGGCTTCATGGGAAAGCTAGTCTGAAGATTGGGGCTGATACTGCGTTGCCGTGTCGAGGAGGGCGATCGGTTTCCAAGGGAGCGCATAGGAAGAGGGGCAGTGTGAAGCTCGGGGGTAAGCCCCAAGCTCGCGACTCGGCCATTGACAATTCGTAGGTGACTCTGGATATTCGGGAGGGTCGGTCGGGCTTTGCCCGTTGATGAGACATCCCGCTTCTGGCGGGTTTTGGACGGACTGCGGGAAGACCGACTGCTCTTGGAGGGTACTCGCAGTTCGGAGGAAGGGTTAGAGCTATACAGCAAGGGCGAGGGCTTCAGGTTCTTGGTTAGCCCTCGGACATCGACATGGGATTCATCGTGGAGTCCAATGTCTTCAAAGTGGCTAGCATCAGCAAGCACGCTGTCATCATCTGAGGGTACCGAGTTTAAGGATGAAGACTTGGAAGACTTGGAATGTGTCAAGCCTGGCGGAGAGCTGGGGCCGGGGAGATCATGGATGGGTCGCTCGTATAGCATCATCTTTGCCACATGTACTTGCGAACAAAAGCTGATGACAATTTGTAACGGGTTGGAGGTGAGGTTTGCTTTTTGAGGCGGGCCCTCGTATAGCTGGGAAGGGTCCTTGATCCCAAGTGGCCCGGTTCAGAATGCTGCAGAAGGCGGATTGATCCAAAGTGCACAGCGCAAGCGCACGTTTGGAAGTTGAGTGTCGTCGGGGAGTTGCAGGGCTGGCTGGCAGCCGTTGGTTGGCTTACAGACGCGCGCACTTTTGAGGCTGGGCGGCAATTGGAGAAGAGGCGCCCCTGGAACAGACGTCGAATGTCTCAACTGAAGCCGATGGTTTCGCAAAGCAATGACGAGTTTGGAGCGAGTGGTACAAAGATGGCCTCGGGATATTTGGACAAGAGATAGAAGTGTTGTGTCTCTTCAATTGAGTGTCCAAAAATAACTAAGTCTCTTGGATCATGAACGAGGGTGATGGTTGTCGTCGTTAGTGGAAGCGAGGGTTGAGTCGGTGGTGGTGGTGGTGGTGGTGGTGTGATTGATTATTGATGATGTAACGAGTGTGAGGTTGAGGGGATGAATTGTTTGTGGTAGATGGAATAACAGGATGGCAAAGCGAATGGTGAGTTCGAGTCGGAGGTAATATCCGATCGACGAAGATGGATGACGACGGTGGTGGTGGTCGAATGCGGCCAAGAGCGAGAGTGGTTGGGTTCAAAGGAAAAACGAGCGTAAGGCAGTGTGAAATTGAACACACGCCGTGGATGGATTTGCGACAAGGAAGACGCGAATCAATACAGGTTCAGTTCCCGAAGCCGAGATAATGATGAAAGACCAGAACGAATGACGGAAGACGTGGGCGGATGAAGGAGGGAAAAGGGAAAGGAGATGCACGCTGCTGCAGGCAGGATGGCTAGGTGGCTAGCAAGTCGGCATCGAATCCAAGGAAGACTTGGACAAGGTGAGGTTGTGATTTGTGAGAATGGACTGAGGAAATAGCACCAGCGATGCGGTGCGTCGAACAATCAAGGCACGGACCAACTTTTCCCTTTTTTCCCCTTGACCCGTCTGGGTCCCGCCTGTCACGGTTCCGCTTCAAGGCCCGCTTCACATCGCTGCAGTGTCCGCCAATTCACCAACCATTTCAGCTAGGTGCCGTTGCTGGCAGGAGATGCCCGGTGCACCTAAGGTACCTAGAGGTAGGATTTCCTCCACTTCTGCAACCAGAAAAAAGACTCGGTCGAACTGAACCCAAATTGGTTATTGGGCCCGCGAAATGGAGCTCACCACCACGTGGATCCACCTCTTTAGCTGCTTCGAGATTCGAGCCAAGTTCGATCCTAGGGAGAAGTCCACTACTACAAGTACTACTAGTACCGAAAATATCCATCGCAAAAAAAGAGAAGTGAGGAATATCCAAACGAGATTCCCTTCTCCATCATGGAACTCTCCCGGAATCTCTATCCCGCTATCCGGTCACTCCGACGCATCTGAACGACCAGCAACGAATGAGTTGGAGGAATTGAATTGCACGACTGCACGTGTCAGTAGGAACCTGAGATAAGGAGTAATCTCTATGTTAAGCCGGTGGCCGGCATTACATTAGATTCAATACTAACAGCAGGGCCGGAGCTGCACTCCTGTCTCGGAACGGTCTGGTCTAAACAACGTGCGATATAAATATGGTTCCGATCCAAGGATCGTGGCGGTTGCAAGCAGGCTTTCCCTCCCGCCACCATCCAGCCAGCCAAGCGGCCAACGGGACGGGAAGGAGCATGAGTCGTGCTAGAACGCCAAAGATTGCAGGATCATGATGGACCTCCATCACTGTACAGAGCAGTCTCTTCAGGTCTCTCCGAGTCTAGCCATGTGGGAAGAGACGGCAAACAAGACTTGTCCCTGTCTATTTTGCTAAGAAGCTGTCGGATATAAAACCAACAAGATAATGCACGAAGATGAAGGAGGAGGATGACAAATTAGCAACAGTACACGCTTGTTTGACTCGATTTCGTCGTGCATGTACACCACACAACGCATACACGAGTGAGTGACACCGTCAATGCCAATCATGAAGTTTTCCTCCTCTTGTATCACCCATCACTATCACAAGGAGACGGAAGATAATGAAGCCGAGAGCTTGTCCGTCGGGTCAACTCAGCCTACCTCAAACCATTACAGGCAGAACTCTGTGTCTGCTTACAGGCTGATAAAGGTATCGAGTATTTGTTCGATGTGGACGCCGAAAACCAAAGAAAAGATGCTTGAAGCTCGTTGAACAAGCTGACCAATCAGAAACCAGCTCCCTAATGTTAATGCCCCCGCCAGCGACGGGAAATGAGGTGGTGGGGGCAACGGTCAATTAAGTGCGGAGAACTCCTGTTTTAGATTTTCATCGTCAATGGAGCCTTGCCGTTCGCCATCGCCCAGAGTGATATTCATGGGAACTGGAACCCCCCTACCCCCCCCCTCCCCTGGGAATTCCATCGTGGATTCCCAAGACCATTTGGGAAAGAAGGTCCAACGATCCTTCGAGAAGCACCAGAAGGAATGATCCAAATGTAGGGGACTGGAACTCATAGGGAAGAAAGCCAAGGCTGGCCAAGGCGAGCCAATATCAGACAAGCCCTTTAGCCCAGGGGCTGACGACATTGGATCGAGGGATGTAAACCTCTACGGGGTCTGCCACGAGGGAGGCCGGCTTGGCTATGGACTCACGTTGGGGGCGGTCTGCGGGTAGCGGTGCGGGCCATCAGGGTCACTTGGGCAGGTCGTTTTGTCGATCGATCAACTCTCAATCATCCATCCTCTGGCTCTTGCGGTTCTCCTCGCAGGCTTCCTCCTGCTGATACTCTGACGGATAGCCAACAGACAGTGGGCAAGATGGAATGCTTGAACATCTCTCTAATACCTTGCATGTTACATCGAACAACGGGACGAAATGGGTTCCAGTGACGCCGTGTCGTTTGAAACTTGAGGTCGATTCCAGTGTTGGCTCCCTTCGGTCATTGTGCTTTGGTCAAAGGAACAGAATGCTCGACAGCAGCATTCCATCCATGAGACAAGATCCCGCGACCATTATGATTCTAGCCCGTTACTGTCGATCTTTCAGAGAGCTGCCATGCTCAAAAAGACATATATATATCAGATTGTGGATTTTCCTGTGTGGTGTATCTCCTCGTCAGCTCTTGTCTCGGAGTGCCCCCTACCCATGGTCTCAGTCTCGCCCACTGTCCTCTCTGCTGCTCGTCGCGTGTAGCTCTCCCCAGGTTTCTCAGATTGTGGGGGAATATCTCCTGTTGGACGGGTACAGTCTTTTGCTTCTCTTCCTCTTCTCTCAACGAGAGCTTTGATACTCAAAAGCTTGCTTCAGCAATCACGATGGCACGTTGCTGTCATCTTCTTCGTTGAGACACGCGCGGGCAATGTGCTTCCTCGGATGAACAAAAACAAACAAGTATCGCCCGGACGTGCCTCCACCCAGGGGAGAAGGGTGTACAGGCTGAAATGAAGTACGTAGTCTGTATTGCAGACAGCTCGGCCGTGACGTGACGTCTACCGGTCTCGGGTCAATTTCGAGACATCGATATCCGTCTTTGTGAAATCAGATGCGTAGAGGTGATAAGTACCGTGCGGAGATGTCAAATTTTTACACTCACTGACTGACGTCGATACAAGTCTCATAGTCTAGCTGGGGTAAAGAGCAAACAAACGACGTGCCATCCAATTTTGACGGGCACAAACTATTCTGGCTATCAAGGTTCTCACTCAAAAGTTTCGCCAATACGCTGGCAGGCAGCAACGAATACAGCAGCTTTCAACCTTCTAGCACAATGAGGTGAAAGATAGGGCTCATATTTCGCAAATGAGCCACGAAATCTGCACAGACAAGCAACATTCACGAACTCGATACCCAGACATCTCTCGATTCAGTTTCTTCTAGCATTCTACGGGCAATCAGTGAGCCGAAACCTCACCACCGGGCATCACATCAACATTTACTCTCACCAACAACTTCAACAACCCAACTAGAAACAATCAACGCAAAAATGCGACTCTCCATCCTCCCCCTAGGTGTCTCTCTCCTTGCCTCCTTCCCTCTCGCCCTCGCCCACCCCGCAGCTCCAGCATCTCCAACCTCTTCCTCGTCCTTTCTAGTCCCTCTCCCTCTCACTCTCCCTCTTCCAAACAGTGACAGCAATCACAATCACATAACCGGTAACTTCTCCCACTCCTGCGACCAAATCACCCTAATGAACCAGTACTTCCTCGCCGCGACTTGTAGTCCTATCGAGCCGGTACCGGTGCCAGCCGTCGTCTCGTATGGTTCAGAGGGACAAGAAGGAGAAGAACAAGTGGACGGAAAGCAGCATGACCCATCCCCCGCCGAGGAGTTCAACCAGCTCGACCTAAACATGTGCATCGGGTTCGACCAGGGGAGTGGTGATGGTAATGGGATCATGATCTATACCCCAGGGAAGCTAATCTGGCAGGTGCTGTGAGTTTCCTCGTTTCCTTAGTACTTCCTTATCTCTTCCCTTCTTTGTTCTTATTCTTTTCGCTTCTCAATGAGTGTAATTGCCCCATTAAAAAACAACAAATAGAGACCTACCCAATAACATTGAGAAGTTGACAAGTCTTGTCCACCCACAGAGGTAAATTCGCAAACTACTGCACCGATTGCAACCTCACAACTGGCCCGGACCAGTCTAAACTCAGGTGTAGCTGTGTTCCGATGACGGCGGGTTCTGGTGCTACTGTTACTACCGTTTTGGACCTTGGTATGTTTTTGTTTCTCTTCTCTATCAAATTTTCTTCCTTCGAGGGCAGCTCACTTTGGTTTTTCAAAGAAAGAAAATAAGGGGCTAACGAGGATAAACCACGTTATAGACGAAGGCGTGGAGAACAGAAATGGTACACTTGTTTGCCGTGGCGGAATGGGATCAGGAATCGGTCCTGGTCCTCTTCCTGCCTGAGGACTGAGGATCAGACTGAGGAGTAAGGAGTGCGTGGGAAGAGTGAAAAAAGAGCGAGACGGATGGGTCCTCCTGATGGCTTTACTTGCGTGCGCAGGCGACGCAGGCTCGAACTTCTTCAGTTCATCGCGAGTCAGACCACATTGCATGCATGCGTATTAATGAACTTCTTGAATCTTGATGTAACGTCAATTCTGACTATCAACTCTGGTTAAACACCCTTTCGGGATCATCGATCCATCTGCAAGGAGTTGACTATATATACATAATGACAAACAAACCGTCAAACGCCGCCTTCCATGATATGCTGTATCCGTTCGGCATACCCTATGCCGCCATTCCCGACCGACCGACCAACCCAAAGATGCCTGGCCAGCCGGCTAAATGAAAAGAAATCCCCCCTTGATAGTGCGTAGCCCAAACTGAAAACGTACAGTTCTTCTAATGTGATAGAGGTGAGATATCGCCTTGATGTCGACCTCAAACCTCCCAAACCAG
This sequence comes from Neurospora discreta FGSC 8579, assembly GCA_009805215.1. Taxonomy (NCBI): domain Eukaryota; kingdom Fungi; phylum Ascomycota; class Sordariomycetes; order Sordariales; family Sordariaceae; genus Neurospora; species Neurospora discreta. The sequence goes on from RANX01000018.1 coordinate 358,748, forward strand.
CTCAATCACCTCATCCATGCTCTCGCCCAATGCCGGTCCAGCAGCTTTGTGCACATAGATCTGTCTGAACCTCTTCTGACCCTTTCTCTGTGATGGCCATGCTCTGCCTTCCTTTACCCCTCCGCTCTCTTTCTTCGTGGTCGTTGACTGTGTTGGTGTCGATGATAAATCCTCCTCCCCAATATCAACATCCACCAATCTCCAACTCTTCTTCTCCTTCTCCACTTGCAGCCTCCTCCTAAGCGGACCATAACTGAACGCAAACTTCTCCTTCCGTTCCGCCTCCTTCCACGTTCCCTCCACCCTGGAGAGGTCAATGTCGTCAAGCCCATTGGCAAGGCCAGGGTATTGCGTAATCGAATACCCCAGACTCAATAGACTTTCCTCCTCTTTCCTTCTCTTGTGGTCTTTGGAGGAATCAGTCCCAAACCTAACCCTCATCAAAAAGCAATCTCCACAAACCTCCTTGGCCACCCTCGCCATCTTCGCCACCGGCGCGTGATACCAACTCTTCCAGTGATGTAGACTTAGCACAGGCCAGACGCCGCTCTCAAAGAAACCGGAGGGGTCCCCTCTGATATCGTGCTGATGTAGCCCCTCCACCAGCGTCAGTCGGGTTCTTGTGTGCGAATAGACGCAATCCCGCAAGATTCCGTCGCCAGTTTGGACCGAGGCAGTGGTGATGCATTCCTCCAAATGGGGTGCCAGTTGTCGCGCCAGGGGCAAAGATAAAAAGGAGCCGGCGCCGCCAAAGGCCATGAAGCCCCAGGCTTGCACAGCCTGGAAGTCATCGGATAGAGCGCCGAGCCAGGCAGGGCGAGTGTGGTCGTGTCGCGAGAGGGTGTGAGAGAGAGGCGAAAGGGAGGGGAAGAAGGTGTCGTCGTCTAGGATGGCGAGCCAGTGCGGGGGCTGAGATGACTGGGAGGAGTCGATGACGGAGAGGAGTTCCTTGATGACGAGAAAGTGGTGGTGCTCGACAGGCACAGGACGAGGGTCGGGCTTGCCGTCTTTGAGGTTGAGACGCTTGAAGATCTTGGGAGGGCGGAAGGTGGCGATGATGCCTGCGGCGCGGTATTCCTCTTCGAGTAAGCTAAGGTTGAACGAGTTTCGGGTGGTGTCGTCCTGGTGCTCGGGCGGTACGGCGTCGGCGATGGTGCCGACCAGACGGGCGCCCGTGCCGGCTAGCCAGTGGGCGAAGGCTGGGATGGCTTCACGCATGCGCTCATACTTGGAGGCAACGCCGAAGAGCAGGTGCGGGTACTGGGCGTCCCTGGGGTAGGGCATGGGCACCTCGAGGGCAAGCGGCTCGCAGGGGATGGGCTCATCGTGGGAGCACGAGGTGAGGTCGAGGGCGGTGGTGTTGGTGACGAGTGGCCCGGCAATGTTGGTGATGGTGTTGCGGTCGAAATCGGCCTTGAAAATGGGCTCGATGCAGCGGCGCGAGTAGAGGATGTTGTCGGTTAAGCCAAGCTCGGGGCGACGCAGGAACTCGAGGTCCTTGGGACACTGGCCTGGGTCGAGCTTGGGTCTGTAAGGTCGTTGTGCGCCATTCAGCGTGGTCTGGTCTGCTGGTGTGCCCCCTCCTGGCGGCGGGCTGCTCCCTCCTCTTCCTCCTCCTTCCCCTCCTCCTCCTTGCCCTTTCCACTCTCCTATGCCTCCCCACTTGTCGAAGGTGGTCGGTAGTAGAGAGCCATGAGGACGTAGTCGCGAAATGCTCCACAGAACAGAGATGAAGACGAGGGTGACGAAGATGGAGAAGCCCCGGGTTGGACGCTGGAATAGTAGGACCTTCATGGTCATGGTTTCGACATTGGAACTCCTGGTGAGATGACCCCGAAATGATGTCGAGGAGTGTCGAGTCTGGGAAGATGCAAGAGCAAGCGAATGAAGCTCAAGCAGGCGTTTCTTGTCTTTGCGGAGGAGGAAGGAAAGAAACGAAGGAAAGGAAAGAAGGAATGGAATCTCGGGGATGAACGGAGAAAGTAACTAAAAAGTACAAGAGGAAAGAAAAAGGCAGGTAGGTACACTTTACACGGACTGGTCAAGGTGTAACGGTACCTCTTGTAGCGATCACAACCAAGTTCGTCACGGTGATCCCTCTCCCATGCGGGCTTCCGTACCGAGTGTATCTATCTCATCGTTCGTCATTCATTCCGTCCCGCAGTTCGTATATCAGTCAATTTTTGGTGGAGTTCGTTGCGTTGCGAACAGACCTTGTCCCCTTTTATTTTCCCTCCCGCCTCTCAGCTTCTTGAACGCAGAACCGTTCCAGTTTCGAGCCAGGAACTTGGGATGCCCATTTGGCGGCAATAGCAGGGATGGGAGGTTGAAAAACATTAGATTTGAGACGCAGCAACAGATCCCCGGAACTCTGCGACTCCACATTATCTCCAGACGACGTTGCAAGTCCCGTTCCAGTGTGTGACTTGCAGTGCGTTGCATTTGCTACTTTCAACCTCCAGTCGGCCGATCGCGACCATGGGAGTGGGCTGGTGGACCTGGCACTTTGTTGATCTGTCATATCTTTGTGCTTCACACGCGGCACCCTTCTTCTTGTCTCTTTCCAGGAAGAAGAAGGATGGGGATCGTTGGAGACTGAGAGCCACTCGACTTGAGAAGTTGCAATATCCACACCGCCGATCGGATAATTGTCGTTAACAAATCCTGAAACAAAATCTGTTGCGCTTTTGGGGGTCCGTCTTCCGCCATCTTGTGGATGGATGGTATTCAGATCGTTCGGTATCCCGTTGGACCCCCCCAAACAAGCAGCTTCGGGGTGACAACGGCTGCTTTTATTTTGGGATGCTGGAAGTTCTTGGAAGCATGAAAGTGGACTCGTATCGCTAACAGCTCTACATATGAGCTACCAGCGAGTCAGTTAGTGCATTCATTGTCCACTCCGGGTGGGCCCGCTTTTCCTTCCGCCTCCCCACAAAAGCCAAGTCGGCCAAGAAGACGACAAAGTCCAAGAGACATCTTTCTTGTTCTTTTACCACTCAAGAAAATGGATGAGAAATGGTTCTTGCACATATGCTAAATCCCTCAAGATGTTTGAAATATAAGGGGTTCCCTCACGTCGTCAACGATAATTGCACCCCACCCTACGCAATATACCGGTCTTCATCGACGCCAACGGCCGGGGGGACGAGGGAGGAGCCGGCCGGGGGTATAGAAAGGGGGGGTGATCAACGTACCACCACTGCCACAAGATCAACCATGAACACTCAGGACACTACAGTGTGTTTGCTAACCACAATGGTCGAAAAGCCGTTCGAGCAGAGATGCTAGGTAGCCTGGGAAGCATGAACGAAGTGCTGAAGAAGATTTGCAGTGTCCATCAGAGGGGTTTACCGTATAGAGTAAGCCGGGAATTTAGAAAGGAAGGAACATGGCAAGTGGTCTTCTACTAGAAAGGGATGATGATCCTGTTCTGTCCTTCACCCATATTTTGCATCTTCAGTTTCACACTCGAAAAGTGGTCGAAATGATGAACCAATTATGGAACTGTTTCAACACGGCTTGCATTGTTAAAAAAAGGCCGCGCGACAAAGACAGTAATGGGGACCACAAAAATCTAGAAAAAAAATGTTGAACAAAGTCCGTTAGAGATGCGTCCGTGTAAAGACTGCCTCGAGGGTAGGTTCAAAGGTAGAACAGAGATGCTTAATTGCGTAAATCAGTATACCCAAAAAAGTGTAACGTACCTGTGTAACCGTCATGTGATTCAGTTGATTATCAAGACCATTCGTTTACCTGATACGTACAGTGAAATAAGGACGGATAGATGGTGACACAAGATCGTTTCATTTGACCATCCTCGTTGTTGCAGCCGGGAATCAGGTGCAGCAAGAGATAAATCCTCAAGCAAAAGCAAGCTGTCAATGCTCAACTTTGGTTTGTTCGACTAAGCCACCATGTAGGTAGGTCGGTAGGTACGTCTGGATAACATTCCAAAATAATCTAGTAGTCTCTGTGCACAAATTATCAGGTTTACATCAGTTACATGACATATCACTCACTCACACTCATATCCTATAACGTAGATACGCAAGAGGGACGGAGTGTAGAAATACAACTCATCCTCCGTGTCTATCTATCACCTCATAGCTAAGTACACCGCTTTGCCTGGTTGACTAAACTCAGGGGTAAACTTCCGCGTTACGCTTGATTTTGGGTTGGTTAGGACGATATCCATCGACCCATCATCAGAAGATTTGGGTAGCTCCCCTCACCGGGTACAGCATCCCATCCGTCCGTGTCAACTCACCATTGCCGTGTCATTGTACAACCGCTGTGTCATTTATCCCGTACCAAACGCATGTACCTACCCGCCTCCCGGTACCAATCTCGAGAGAGAGAGAGGGAGCGCACATTCGTACAAAAGCAAAGCAAAGTAAAAGAAAGTAAACTAGGTATCACGACGATGATGAACCTGTCAGTCAATGCCATACACACATCCAAAGTGATACGTATTGTCAGTTCGCTCGTTCGTTTACTTTCTGTATCCTGGTGCGCTAGAACGGGAAAAAGCCTCTCCGCCCTTCCCCCGATCTAAGAGTCCAGATTGTTTTTTTCTTTTTTTTAATCTTCTTCTTTTGACTTCCTAACGGCGCGCCAAAAGTTTCGAGACAACATCAAAAGTAATTAGCCAAATCAATATGTCCATCCGTCTCCAACAAGGGAAACAAATTGAGCGCTCCAAACGTCTGATCAGCATCCGAATCTAGCGAGCCGCCCATAATAGAAAACTCGGGGGTGCGAGGAAGGGACTCGGTCAGACCGAGAAAAGTGGTGGCCGTTGACTCGTGTCCTCCGAAAAAGTCAAAGTGGTTATTGTGATTCATGTTGTTGTTGTTGTTGAAGCGGCTGACGACGGGGGAAAAGGAGGTGAATGGCGGTGTGTGTGCATGGGTATGGGCATGCGCATGGTGGTGATGATGATGGTGGTAATTATGATGATTGTGAGAGTTGTGGTGTGTGCCAAAGTGATATGATGAAGGTGTGGGATGTTGTTGTTGTTGTTGTGTGTCAGTACCAGCACCACCGACTTGTCCTCCTACGGAGGGGTTGGTGTGTTGGATGTGTCGGTAGTGGGATTGTTGGTCATCTTGTTGTTGTTGTTGATGAGAAGTAGCGGAAATGGCTCTGAGGTCTTCGTGGCCGTTGGTGGTGTTGTGGTTGTTGTTGTCGTTATTTGTAGTGTCGTCCCTAGAGTTACGACGAGGTATGAGACCGAATAGTTGAGAAGAGCTTTCAGTTCTTCGAAGCCGGTCTTGCATCTCCCTCTTTTCTAGATGGGCCAAGGCCGTGTTGAGCAGAGACTTGGCGATAAGCGAGTACTGCACGGCGTGGGCATCGGCCTCGGCAAAGTACTCGAGCGCTGCGATGGAGGCGCGGCAGTACTTTTCAATGATACGACCAAAGCCTCCTAGAAGACCTAGACCCAAGACAAGCGAAGCGGCAAATAGCCATGACCTAAATAGGGGTTAAGATACATAAGAGTAGATGCAGTTAAGGGAATAAGGGCCGAGAAGGCTGGAAATATAATACGGAAACTTACACAATCACGGGCGCCCGCCGAGTCATCAAACCTCTATGAATCAGATCCTGGATAGGATCAACCATCAAACTAGCAGCATCAATGCAAGCATCCGCAAGTTTCGATTTGCCAGATGTCACCAGCCCATCTTGTGCTGTAAACGCTTCCGCCGGATACCCCTCCGCCAGCCTTCGCCTCAGTTCAACCATGAGGAACGGCCTCGACACCAGAATCACTGCGTAATAATACGAGGCAAGCACCTGGCAAGCTCCATTAACCGTTGCCTCCGAACCCGCTGCCGTCAGTAGCGGCGTCTGTCTCGGGCTTGGCCATGGTTGCTCGTCAATCACCCGCTTCAACCTTCGCAACCACCTAGCCGACCATTCCCTCAGCTCCCTCGAGATGCCCTCCGTCAGCTGCGGCGAGATTTTCCGCCTCGAGTATACCTCCAAAACGATTCCCTCAATGATCAAGAAGATCTGCGCCGACCCGTTTAGCAGATAATCCCCACTGGCTTCCGGATCCGTCTGCTCCCTCCCTTCGCCGTCCACGGCGTGGTACAGCACCGTGCAGTCAACGTCGCTGGTCGCAGGTGGCCGGCCCATGGACGTGCTCAGGAACAGGTCCACCACCCGCAGACTCTTCCACAACCGGTCGCGCTGGCGGTGGATCTCGGGACTGAAACGGGCGTTGACCTCGGTGCGATGAATTCCGATGCTGAAGGCTGAGCGCGCGGCGATGCCAAAGAAGATGAAGGCCCCGTTGATCTGGCACGCCCCTAGCATGTAGAGCGTGATGAGCAAGAAGGACTGCACCGAGGCTAGGCCAAGGTTGCCGCTTAGGTTGGCAAAGGCGAGGTCGCGAGCGTGGTCGAAATAGGCTTGGGCGGTGCTTTCGGCTTCGGGGAAGGAGGAGTGTGGCAGTTCTGACGGCTCCGACGGCGGGGAAGAAGATGATTTGTTGGTACTGTTGGTCTTTCGGAAAAGCAGCCCAATGGCGAGGACGAGGTAGAAGACGGCCGAGGTGGCGTCTCCTCCTGGTGGTACGCCTCCCGTTCCTCCAGCTCCCATGAACGTCCTTGACCGACGAAGTTGCACCGCCCAAGAAGTAATATCCTCAACCAACTGCCTCGGCGGCTGCGCCTGATCATCAAAGAGATCAATGAGTCCGGCCGTGCTTTGAAAGTATGCCGCAACAGCCGATTCGATGATGGAGGTTTGGACGAGAGGAGGTCCACGCCCACCACCGCTATATCCACCACCATTACCATCAATGCCACCATACCCACCGTCGCCACCAGGAAAAACACCAGCAGCACCAGATGCCCTAGGGTGATACGCAGCATTGTTATTCTCCAAAGCCGAGTACCCGCTATTCTCAGGCGCAAAGGCATCGGGATCAATGCGCGAGGTGATCAGTCTCTGGACGGTGCGGAAGAAGGAGAGCGGGGCGCAGTCGCCGATGAAGATAAGTTTCCCCTGAGGGTCGACGAGGAGACGGCCTTCGCGGGGGACTTCGGTTTCTTCGTTGTGGGCTTCTGCCCCTGGACCAGGTTCCCGTGGTGGTGGTGGTGGTTGTTCTTGCGAACTTCCTCCCCCTTCGTTGCCTACGCTGCCGCCAGCGGTTGCCCCTAGAAAAGATCTCCGGCTTGGAGTTTCCGACACTTTTGTAGCGACCGGCGGCGTCTCTTTGCTGCTGCTTCTGCTCGAGGCCCGGGCATTTGGAGAGGCTACTGGCGCTGAATCAACAGCATGACCCCCCCGAGATGAGCATGTGGGTTGTGGTGATGCTGCCGAATATGTACCACTTTCATCTACTCTAGATGGTTCTCGCTGTCCTTCCTGTCCTCCCTGTTCCCCCTCTTGTACCCCCCTCAGCCTGCTCGCCCTTGCCCTCGCCCTCCGCTGTCTCGGAGGCGAATAAACGCACAACGAAGGAAGATTCCGGCCCACACAGTAACCGCATGGCGTGGCGCCGTTGCACTTGACCTTGCGGCGTTTGCAGACGTCACAGGCGTTGGCCACGCGGGAGCCCAGGCCATGTCTGTGGTCGGAGGAGGCGGGGGAGGCAGCTCGAGCTTGAGGTTCCATCGATCCAAGTGCTGACTGTCAGGGCTTCAGTCCATCGATGTGTATGCTCAGCACCTTTTGTGGTTGTGGTGGTGGTGGTGGTGGTGGTGGTGGTGCATTCCATCAAACTTGCTGGGTTCTCAAAGTGGAAACCGCGCCAAGAATGCAGAGCTAGTGCATGTGCGGTTACACTACAGTACAGCGTATTACGTATAGAGAGGTCCTAATGGACTCCTCTTTTAGGGCGGCTACTAACAACGGTTGTACTTGAACAACAATAACAACAACAACATCAACGACATCACTTCTCTGATGTGATTCACGGTAATTTTCTCTGTTTCTCCACCACTGACACAATGTCAGTCTGAATTTCTTTCTCTTTCTACCTATGGGGGCGATTACCCAATCCGAAATAGGAAAAGTGAGCAAATAGCTACCTACCTACCGAACCGGAACTCATAGACCAGGCAAACAGGTACAAGTTCTTCTGCTTGGTATCTTGATCCATGACAAACACCCCTTCTTCCCCATCTCTCCTTCAGACAATTCTGCGTTGACTTTCCTACATCTCTTTGCCAATTTCTTTACCAAAGCCAGCAACAAAAGCAAAGGACTTGAAAGCAACCAGGGGTATCATGAACTCCAAAGGAAGCCCACACAAACTCCATACATGCATACATCCACGCATTCGTCCAATCCTTCACATAATTCCAACAAAGCAAGAAAACAAACCGAAGCACACAGCAAAACCCGAATCCTCCCTGATTCAGCTTTGACCTGACGTCCTTCTTTAAAACATCTTGAACAAATCATCAGCATACTTAACGCACAACCGTCCCTTGATCTCCGCAGTCTTCGCATCCTTTGCAGCATTCAGATCCTCCGTGAATCCCTTTAGCAACTTATCCTGGTTCTTGCGAGCCTCCGCAATGGCAGCAGCGCCACCAGCCTTAGCACTAGCACCCGCACCCGAAGCCGGCATCTCACGATGGTGGCTGCTAAAAGTCCTCTTCCCAAGCTTAGGGAGCGGAATCGGCATGACGCTGTGAACAGATCGATTAGGACCAACCGTCGTGGCGCGGACTGAGCGAGCCATGCGATCAGCCCGGTCAGCGGGCGAAGAATCAGGGCTGCCGTTGCTGTGGCGGTCATTCTGGTTGGCTTGAACCGGGGCTTCATCTCTGACCTTGAGGTTGCTGAGCTTGTGAACGTCCATTGAGATCCGTTTGAGGGCATTGAACAGAATATCCTGACGTATGGAGGCACGGAGCTCGTTGGCTTGAACGCGCTGCTCCAAGGCGGCGAGGTTCTGTTTCATGGTGAACAGTTCACCTTGGAAGGTCTCGGAGTGGAACGAGAGATTGTTGTTAAACTTGACGACTTGCTTGGCAATGGCGAGAAGGGGATTGGTGGTCATGGTAGCGGCGACGTCGGATGCCGTGATGGTCGCGGCGGTGTCCCCTTGCTCGGGCTCTGGCATTGACTCCTCAGGCTTCGGTTCGGTGTTTTTCTTGGTCACCTCTGCTTCAGGTGCGGGCGAAGACTGGGTCGCAGCAGCCGCATCGGCGATCTGGTCAGCCTTCGTGGACTGCTCGGGGTCGTGGACATAGATGGTGGGAGCGATCACCTCGTCGATCTCGACGGCCTGGTGCTCCTCAACCTTGTCTTGGATCTTCTTAGCCTTGCGGCCTTTCTTGGTCTTCTTCTTCTTGAGACTAGATGCGGGCTCGTCGATGATCTCCATGACTTCATGCTCAGCAGTGAGCTCCTTCACATCCTTGGGTTCCAAAACAGTCTCAGAAGCGCCGCGGTGCTCAGCGTTGTCAAGCTGCATGAGTTGCAAGTCCACCTCGGCTTGCGTGGTCTCGCCAACCACCGTGGTATCATCGACTTGTGTCGAGCCATCAAGCTCCATGGCGTTCTCGTGCTCCTCCTTAACACTGATCTTTTTGGCCTTCTTGGTTTTGTTCTTCTTTGCCTTCTTAGGGGCAGAGACGGTGATGGACATATCGTCGCCCAAGGCGTTGGATTCTTCAAGGCACCGCTTCTTGTCTTTTTTGGACTTTTTGCTCTTTCTCAGAGCAGTCTCGGCAGCTGAATCACCGTGCTGCTCATCCTTGATCATAGTGGTCATCTCAACATCTGACTCTTCGTCATCAGCAACGCCTGGATTGCCAGCCGCATGGCTGACAACGACATGCTCTTCCGTGTCGTGCATCTTAGTATCTCCGTGTTCGTCGTCGCTGTCGTTCTTTTCCATCGCGCGGTTCAGAATCTCATCAACGTCAGCCGGAGTGAGCGGATCGATCTCTGTTCCAGCTCTAGCCCTGAAGGGGGTGCCGAGCTTGGGAGCAGCCGGAAAGCCCTTGAGTGTCGGCAACGGGACCGGGGTGCACTTGTTCGACTTGGAGGGCGAAAAGCGGTTCGGTGAACAGTCAAATTGCATCATCCTGGGCATCGGTCCGGGAGTCTTGGAGTTGAGAGGCGAAGTAGGCGGGAAGTTCTGGTCCAGAGTCGAGTTCGGGACGGGAGTTGACTTCTGAACTTTGTAAGGCGACCTAGTCTGCGAAGTGATGTCTTTCTCATTTCTAGCATTGATGCGGTTGACCAGCGACATCGGGACAGCCGGATTCTCGACCTGATGCTGGGAGCTTGGAGAGGGTGAAGCGGACCTCTTTGCATGCTCATAGGAATGGTTTCGCGGAAGTGGGATGTGACTGACGAGCGGGACGTTTTCCTTGGTCAATCCAGACTTTTCGGGGACCGGCGACTGCAGAGGAGTCGAGTAATGCTCATCTGCGACAGAGCCATCAGGTGCGACGGCCTCTTGGAAGACAGTGGCCAGGTGCAGGGTCGGGCTTACAGGCTCCTGCTTGATCTTGACCAGCTCGTCCTCTTGAGCATCGATCTCTTCGACGGTGACGACAGTCTCATCCTGAGTAGAAGTGATTGGGCTCTCAGCGCGAGCCTTAGCCTTCTTCTTACCCTTACTCTTCTTCTTTTTCTTCTCAGAAACGTGGACGCCCTGGCTCAGCTTGCTGTCAGGTGTCGACAGCTTGCCCTCAGGCGATTTGGCGGCCTGCTTCTTCTTTTTCTTGGTCACAGAACCTGTGAGCCAATCAGGCGCGTAAGGGGCCATGATGAGAGTCAAGAGTGAGGTCAGCTTGGGGGAGTGACGATTGGGTGACTGTCGGGGAGTGGAGAGATGCGCCTGGATTGCGCTTCTCAGGGATCTGATGAAACAGTCAAAGAAGGCTTCGTGGGCAGAAGACCAAGGGGACAATTGACGAGAGAGAAGTTGTGTTGATGTAGTCGACAAGGTGGGGTTGGCGCAAGGTTGATGTTTTGGATAGCCCGTGTGGCGGTATGGTAGTGACAGACGGGGGGAGATGGCTGATGGAAGGAGCGAGAGCGGGATGGAGGGGGGAGGGTGGAAGGTATTGCGTCTCCCAGTGCCGGCCGACTTGGTGTCTGCCTGCTGGTTTGTGGACCATTCACTAGCAGACGGACGCGAAAAGGTTGTCAGTCACTCCGTCGGGAGTTCAGATGGAAATTCCTGTGGTTGCCGGGTAACGGGTAGGGAAGCAGTCGACTTGACAAGATTTAGTACTCAGCCGCCCGCCGCGTCTTGGTCACTCCCCGTCACAGCTGCCAGATGTCGGTCACATAACATGGTATTTACACCAGGTAGACAAGTTGTTGCTGATGTTTTGCCTCTCAATATTTCCAGCAGATGGGTTCCAAATATCGAGGAACATGCGGGTACATACAGGCTGCGCCCACGTAACTACGTCGACATTCCAATCGTTGAGATCCAAAGGCACCTTCTCTCCTTGTGTGCATGTTTCGACATCCCCACTATGGTTGTGTCAAGTCAAGGTTCTTTGGGTTCTGGTCATATTTCACCTGCTTCAGCATGCACGCACGTTTCCCAAGAACATGATCAATCGACAAAGTATAATAGTATATTGTCTGAATTTTGTATAAGCCAGATCTTGCCCAACCCGCTACCCGAAAACGCCTGCAATGATGATAACTACAAATGGTATATGTAAACTGCCGACTTGAGCTTGGATACAACGCTTATTGTGACCGCTCAGCCACCTTTTGCAAAACAAAGATAAACGCTTGGTACGTTTGTAATGTTTTCTCCTCCTGCTTAGTTCTCACTTCTCCGCTCACCTATCCCGGTCGCCAAAAAGAAATACGTTCCTAGGATGGAGCACACCACAAAGGCGGTAAGCACTCCTGCGCCCGACCTGTCTCTCTCGGTAAGCTCCGACATCGACATGACCGTCGCAGGCGTCCCTCCCGCATTGGGGTTGCCGCGACTCTGACCACCCGTGTTGTTGGTCACCAGAGGCTTGAAGGCCTCGTGCTCCTCCGTGATCAGATACGTCGTGAACGCGGCAAGGGCGCTCATCTCCTGACCAGCAGGGCCGTTATTCACGTCACCGTCGTACTTTCCGACATTCCAACGGTAACCGCACGTGCCGTCAGGCAGGCAGCTGTCAATTACACCCTCGATGTTGGTCTTGAAGGCCTTGACTATAGGCTCTCGAACAAGATCAGGCGCCATGAGGGCGGCCGTGGCTAAGGAGCGAAGGAGGTAGCCCTTGAAGGAATGCTGATCGATGTTGCAGAGAAGCCTGTCCGTAAGCTCGCAGGCGCGTTCAACCATGATGCCCTTGGGGAAAAAGAACTCGAGGGTTCGGTTGACAAGTCCAGTAAGGGGCTTCCCCCACTGTTCAGCATCTCCGGTCTGTGGCGTTGGAGGTATGTTAGCTACCAAGGTTCTTTACATGGTAGCACATGGCTATTCAGATACTAGCAAGAAAAGGCTTACCATGTTGTACATGATGGCGACACCATGAATGATGATGGCTGCGTTAGCTGACCATTGGACCTTGTTGATGTCTGTGCAGTTTTGGGGGACATGACCACCGTCATAGATGTTCCAGTTCTTATCAATGTAACCGACGTCCCTGATCCAGTTGAAGGTCTTCTCAGCCCATTGGGAGTAGGTGCTGTTGTCGGTATAGCGTGCCAGTCTTGCACCGAGGTTGAAGAAACAGGCATTGGCGATCGTATTCTGAGCTATGTTAGTCACATGCAGCTCAAGGTGAAGCCCGTGAACAACCCAAACGTACCTTGTAATCATATCCGGCATTGGAGGGGTAGATCTGCCAGCGCAAACCGCCGCCGCATTCGTCGTCGTGGCGGTCGGGGGCAGCTTGCGTGTTGAAAACGGCCTGGGCCATCTCAAGCCAATCAGCCTCGCCGGGAACCAAGGGGAAGTTGACTTCGGCGGCAAGCATGGCAGACATGCCCCAGAAGCCTTGATCATCGTTACCGAGAGAGGCAGTCCAGTTGGGCGACATGAAGCTGTTTTGAGGCGCATCGGCTTGGAAGACAAGAGATTGCTGGGTTACGGCATTGTATGTGTCGTCGCCGGTGTAATGCCAGTAGTCGATGAAGGTCCCCCACATGGCACCAGCCTCCCACCAGTAGTATGATCCGTCTGGCGGGGGACCGGGAAGAATACCGATGGTGTGCCCAGGTTGATTGCCATTATAGTATGATATCAGATGCTTGGCGATAGTCTTTGCGGCGGATTTCACGGATGCTGTTCTCCGGGATTAGCGACCTGGCGTCCGGTGAAGAAAGGAAAACTGTGTTGGTACTGACCAGTTTTGTTCAGGTCAACCTCGAGTGTTGACTGTCCTGTTGTTGTTGCGCCGTATACACTGCTACTGGTAGCGGCAGCGAGCAGCAATGGTGCTACGCCAGCGATCCTGGGGTAAAAAAGCATGGCGAGTTCGAGGCCTATTCCAATCCCATCCACCCGTTTGCTTGCACAACCAATGATATGACGTTCTTGAATCGATATTATTGTACGAATGTCTGCGTAGGTACGTAAGGTAGATGTCGATTTACAGAAACAACTGCATGGGGAAGCTGATTTGGTGAGCGAGGGACAAGCGTTGTGTGAAAGCCAGAAAGAACGGAGGCAAAGGGGTCCCAGATTCGCGTTCGTCGGGATCGATGGAGGTCCCTGTATGTACAAGTTCCAGTTCCCGGTAGCCTTGTATGGGGTGTGATTTCCACTCTGTAGTGTAATTTGATGGTCGTGGTCCGGGGCAGCGGCGGGCGATGGCGGGGATGGCGACACGGGCGGTTTGAGAGCTGGAAAAAGAAAATCAATAACAACAACAACAGCCCGTCTCCTCCTCAGTCTTTCCTCCTCGCTTCTCTCCAAGGTTCAAGTTCCATTGTCGTCTCCTCCCCCCGGGCTGACCTGACGTAACCAAAGGGAAAACCGAGTTGGATCTGGAGTGCATCGTCAAAGGGGCCAAAGGGGGCGCTCATGCTGGGCAGGGATTGGCTGGGATGCTGGTTTGGTAGAGAAAGGGGAAACGAATTGGGCGACATCAGATGCTCCGCTCATGGAAAGCGTCCAATAAGACACCTCGCCATTCCAAGCTAGCGCCTGGGGGATAGGATCGGACGGATGCAATGCGCCCTACACGATGTACTGTACCTACTGCAATCAGATGTCCCTGGGCAGCCACCTAAGTGCAATTCCGTGCCTTCTTTTCGGCCATCCATCCATCCAATCCTTTTTCCCGACTCACTCACTACAGGCTGTCAGGTCGCTGTGTCCCTGCTCCTGGGTCTTGTGCATCAGGTCACTGCACGAAACTACCTAAAAGAGTTGAAAAGCGCCGGACGTCAATTGAAAACAACCATGGAACCATTACATGGCAAATGCACAACAACTAAGGCTTTACTGCCCATCACGATCATCCAATTCCACTTGTTCGGTTCCGGTTCCCTGTTTCTGTTACTTCCACTTCTCGTGTTGATCACTCTTGCTGCTGATTGTTGCCTGTTGACGGCCACCTTCAGTTCACCCCTTTCAGACAGACCCTTTGTCTCTCTCCCCTTCCCGTCAGCGGGAGCCTCGGCCAGGTGCCCTGCTTCTGTCTCCAATCGAAGTCGGGTTGTCAGGGCAGGTGGTGTTCATCGGCCCATGTGAGACCCTGTTCCAGTTGCTGTGAAATGGGATATGTCCGAGACACCCACCCCACTTCGGACTCCGCCTCAACGTGCGCGACATCGACCAGGCCGGAATTCTAGTCAACTAACCCTGAAACTTACTAGCGTCTTCGTATTTTTGACCTTACGCAATCCACTCCTGCTACTACTCCCGCATTTCTCTCTCTTTTGCCAAGTGAGGCTCCCGTCCACATCAGCTTCCAACAACATCGTATCCACGATTCTAGAACAACGTAAACCTCCAAACTTGGCAGCACTGGAGAAGCTGGACGTGGTAACTAGATTTGTAGCTATACTAGTATTGCCCGGCGAGATGTGATGAGGGCCATCGATGTCTCTTTATAGTCCATACTTGTATGTAGTTGGCATGACAGCTTGAAGTACTACTGCGGCACATAAACAGGAGTTTGGACGAAGTCACGAGGGATATAGCCATATGTTATGATGGGATAACGGAGACATGGGCATACACTACACCTTCCGGGATTGTATTCCAAATCGTCAGTGCCAACCGCGCACTACATATCCACTACTGAGCATGACAATCTATCGATCGCTGAGTTTTCTCTGTCTACATACAAGTAAAGCTCGATGGCCTCGATGCAACTAGACTAGACAAGTTGATGTACCCTATGAGTACCGGATAAACACTCTCCTGGATATAGGTATATGGAAGAGTTTTGGAAAATGATAAGTGATTCAAGACGAGGAAAAGGACACATGAGTCTGGAAACGTACAATATTCACATCTCTAAACATACCTATTCTCTGACCATCATCAACTAAACAGATGTTGCAGAGGGCTGTGGTGAGGATCCAGGGATTCAAGTGTACCCCTAACCCTAACGTCTGGACTAGGTGAAAGGAAGACCCTTATCTTGTCGACCACTGCATGCGATAACTAACTGAAGCATTCCACCCCACCATGACAAGCCCACACCGAGGTGAGCTACATGGCCTGTGCAGACGTAACACCTTCAGTTTGGCTTCCCGTTGCCGGCCGGCGCGCGCGCGTCAGTTTCCAATTCCATCATTGTCCCGAACCGCGCCGACTTGTCCGTTTCCTGCTTTGCAACTTCAACTTCTATTCCAGAACTATCCTGGTGCCGATCCCTTTGCTGCGCGACATTTGTATCCTTGCTTGTTAACGACGAGCTCACCCGAACGATCAACGACGTTATACCATCCTTCGATTCGACCGTTGCCGATTTACCTACTAGAAACCGTCGTCCGGGTGAAGAAACCACGAAACATACAAAGGAAAAACTTCAGGATGGCGCAAGCTGGCACTGGTAACAAGGAGCCATGGAACGAGGAGACCAGGGCCAAGTTTGAGGGGTATGTTCTGGTCTCCACCACCTACGGGATGACCGCGGACTGTCTCAGGGAAAAAAAGAAAAGAGAAAAAAGTTGGAATGGCTGACGGGACATGTGGGATACGTACAGAAAGAGCAGAAGCGAATACCTTGATCCGTGCCAGGAGGCCGCCCAGCGAAGTATCCGGTGTCTGCACCGCAACCAAGGAGACCGGAGCATGTGCTCGGATTACTTTGAGGCGTACAGGGAGTGCAAGAAGCAATGGGTCAGTACCCTAGTTCTCCGCTGCAGTATTGAGAGGTGAAATAGTGCAAGATATGCTAACGGGTTGCCGACTGAGGATACAGATTGAAAGGAGGCGGGAACAAAAGAGGAAAGGGGGTGCGCTCTTCTGAACGACCCGACTTTGATAGGAGGATATAAATATGAGACACCACGGCTGGAAGGAGGAAAAAGAAAATCGAGAAACAAGAGGAAGAATAACGCGGGCACACATTGCTTTTTGCGTTGGTATAAATAGTCATTGTAAAGCATCTGCTGCATGGGTCGGCGTTCGGGTTACGGAAGACACGGAGTGCCTGTTGGATCGTTCATCAAACGAGGACAGGGAGGGAATAGACAAAGATGGGTATATATGGTGACGGTGGAATCGGAAATCGCTAGAATAGGGGCAGAAAAAGATGTTCAAGTAAAACATGAACTAAGCAAGCCGAAGTGAGGATGGTCAAGCATATAGTGTAGTGTAGTGTATATATATACATATAAATACGTATATACATGTGTGTTTTGACGGTGAGGCCCGAGCCACTCACCTCTGCCACGGTGGGGTCGGTTTCGATCAATCCCTCTCACTGCAGGTACTTCGATACACCAGTAGGAGAGTACCTCTCTTTACCTTGCCTCTACCTACCTCTAAGCACCCACGCCCGCTCCGTCGCACGAGCCACTCACACTATTCAGTGCACACAGTCAAAGCAACGCCAAGCTCGACTTTGAAAACCTTCTGAATCGACAGACTTACTTAAAAGTCAACACCAGAGTGCAGTGCAACCTGGTCAAGTCGGTGGCCTACGACAGCCTCTTTTTTTTTTGATCCTTCTTTCCACTCTTCTTTCTCTTTTTGGTCAACATTCTTTTCCTAACGCCACGATTGGGCAAGCAAGCAGCCTAAACAAACATCAACAATGTCTTATGGCCGATATGGGCGCCCAGCCCTGAAAAACAGCGTCGATGTCCAGTTACAGACCGCCTTCACTGACAGCAACTGGAACACCGTCATTCGTTTGGCCGACAAGCGCTTCAAAACTCTCAAGGACCCTTACTACGAGGTAGACTCTTCATCAAGTGTCTCATACCACTCATCAGCCCAGTCACTCACTATTACTCATTAGGCAATCAGAATCGCTGCCGAGTCTCAGCTTGATGGCACCAGTGAAAGGTGTACGGCACTGATCGCCATCGACGAGCTCGTCAAGTCCAAGGCTGTTCCCGACTATGACACTCTCGAACTGCTGGAGTGGGCTGCGCGGGATTATCTCTACGACACCGAGTATGCCGAGACGCTGGGTCCCCTCAGAGCCCGCTGGGTGAAGGCGAACCCCAAGAGCAAGTTTGCTGTCAAGTGTCTTCAGTCATGCCTGGAGTATTGGGACCTTGTGAGCGCTCAGCAGATTGCCACGACGCTGGACAAGGCCTTTGCCAACTCGGGAGACCGCCAATACATGTTCTGGGGCATTACCCTCACCTACCTCCTTTCAGTGAGTCCTCGCTATGCCCTGAAAAACCAGTGCCCACAGCTGACATGTCCAGGTTAGCCCCCAGTGCAGTGAGGCCAGCAAAAAGGTGTATAGCCTTCTTGTAGTTAAGCAACTGGAGAGGGCGGCTGATATTACTGAAAACGTATGTTGCGCCCAGAGTTCATGGACCATTCACACTTTGTGTCAGCCAGAAAGTGCCTAACCCCCCAGTGTTAGTCCGAGAAAGTCGAGCCTAAAGATCGAGGCCTGCTTCAAGAAGAGGAGATCTCTCTTTACTACCGTGTCATGCTCTCCCATGGCTCCAAAGAAGACTTCATCAGCCGCATACAGAGCCCCAAACTGGGACCTCTTGCCCAGCTCAAGGAGGGCCGCAAGGACTTGTTCTACCAAGCCCTCAATGCCTATGAGTCGTGGGGCGAATGGGACCGCATCTATGACCTTTGCCGTCAGGCTCTCCGATTGGGCCTTGATGGTGTGACACCGACCTTTTCCGTCTGCGATTACAAGGTGTGGAAGAAGTTCGCCTTGGCTGCCAGCAAGTCCAAGGATCAAGAGACTGCCCTAGGCGAGGTGCAGAGCATCCTCAAAGAATTCATTGCGCTCAAGACCAACACCGCCATGTACAAGAAGAACATTGCTCTCGCCCTTCTCGACACCGCATTCCGTCAGCCTGTGGTACCAGGAACCTCTGGCAGCGACTCAGGCTTGACCCCAAGAGTTATCCACATCGGCCTATACCTGGACAGCTACTTTGATAAGCTGTCTGCGTTTGACGATGTCAAGGACTTTGTCGCAGAGCTCAGCTTCGAGGAGGTCAAGGGTCTCATGGAGGAG
Source organism: Neurospora discreta FGSC 8579 (assembly GCA_009805215.1). Taxonomy (NCBI): domain Eukaryota; kingdom Fungi; phylum Ascomycota; class Sordariomycetes; order Sordariales; family Sordariaceae; genus Neurospora; species Neurospora discreta. Next base: position 377,323 of record RANX01000018.1, read on the forward strand.
GTTCTGCCCAAGATGCTGGAAGAGGTGAGTTCCCTTCTCATATCATTTGAAATGGCAGAGTAACACTAACCTTATCTTGTCTTTGTCTAGAAATCCGACAAGTCTAGTCAAGTTATTCTCAAATCACTAATCTGCAAGCTGCGCTATCTGCTCACCACTTGCACACAAACCCTCTCCCATAACCCATCCGTGGTGGACGGCCAAGAGCAGGACAAGCCATACCAGTGCCGTCTATGCTCCACCCTTACGTCTCTACCATGCGAGAGCTGCTTGAGGAGCGTGGTTACCAAGGCCGCCCAAATATACCAACAGATAGTCGACGACTCCGAGCTGTTGGCAGCAATCCCCCGTCTTGACAAGGACCCCCGCGTTGACTTGGCTCTTGTCATGTGCAACTCGATCCTCAAGCTCTCTGGCTTGCGTCCTCGCACTTCGGATGTTGCCCCGGCACCGCTGCGGGATGTGAACCCATCGCTGTTCCTCCAGGCAGTCCTCGTCTTGGACACCCAGCTCAAGGTGACGCCTAGCGATGTCGCCCTGCGCCTCCTACTGGCCCAACTCTACCTTCTCCTTGGATGCGCTTCCTATGCCTACCAGATCTGGACTCCTTTGGAAGTTAAGCGCACCATTCAGGATTCTCTCAGCCCCCTGTTCTTTGACAGGATCTCAAGCTTGTCACCAGGTCTGTTTACCGGTACCCGCCCATTGATGGAGCCACTACGTTCATACTACAACAACAGTCTGCACAGCACCTGCCCCCTGCGGATCTGGGATGCGTTCAGCTCTGGGAGCTACAGCAGTATTCTGGAGATGACCGAGTTCGACAGCAAGCTGCGGAGAAGCTGCACGCTTATGATGTCCATTGTGGAAGAGCGACGGGCAACTCGTGCCTTTGGCGGAAAGATCGAATGTGAGATTGGTGATTTGGCACTCACTGGTACGTTCCTTCAATCTCTTGATCCATTTTTGTCCCCCCTAAGCAAAACTAACTTGTTCCCAGAAAACATCGACGACACAACTATCCTACTCAACAAAACCGACTACGGTTCGTTCGTCAACCTCGAAAGCCCCCACGGTCCTCCCATTCAGGAGTTCCTTCGTATAGGCCCCGAGCTTTCCGTAAGAATTCTCTCAACAAACCCTCACCTACTCTCCCCGAATGCTAACAACTCCTACCAGAACGAGCGCGCCCACCTCTCCTTCCTCTCCGAGCAATACCTCGACCTAATCCACCACAAACCGCCCAAGGACCACCGCCCCTACAAGCCCAGCGAAGCGGCCCTCAAAGAGCGCGCCTACACCTTTGAGACGCTCTCCCAACTCAACAACTCGCTCACCAGCTTCATCCACCGTCCCACCACCCCTGCTGCGCTCACCTCGCCCGAAGCAACGTACTACACCATCATCTCCTTCCTCTCCGCTGCCGTGCTCACCGCCCTCTCTACCACTCGCGCCGACCCTTACCCGTCCGAGACCATGAGCGTCATTACCTCGTCCATCCGCACCGCTTTCACGGGATTACGCACCCGCTTCACCTCTTCTTCCATCAATGCCAACAGCAGCAATACGGGAGTAGACGAAACCTTTTACTCCCTAAGCGACATGCACACCCTCTCGCACGTGCGCGAAACGTGCTTGGCCATGCGCCACAGCGCCGCCTTTGTTCAGGCCTGGAACGACCGCGAGTTGGCGCGCGATCGCTCCGGTAAGAGTACGCTGCACAAGGACGGGTTGGCGGAACTGAAGGCGTTGGATGCCATGGCGGCCAAGACGATCACGGAGGTGAAGGGGCATATACAGAAGCTGAAGGAGCAGTTGGGCGGGGGAGGGTGGTTGGATAAGATGCTGGATTGGACTTTTGGTGGTGGTGGTGCTGAAGGTGGCCAAGAAGGAAAGGATGGGGAGACTGAAAAGGTCTGGAAGGCGGTAGAGGATGTGGTGGGTGGAAGAGAGGGCGCGGAGGAGTGGGTTGGGAAGGTGGTGGAGAGTTGGGGGCAGGGGGTAAAGGGGTGGGGGTTGGTAAGGATGGAGTAAATTGGGATGGGATGGCTTTGTATAGATACATTATAAAAAATCTTGGTAGAGAAAAGTATGATTCTTCAAGTGCACAAGAGACGGGAGTTTGTTGCCGCTTGGGAATGGAGGGTGTTTAGGGAATGAATTGAAGTATTAAACGCTTTCTTCATCTTGCTCAACAAAAACAGGCATCGCTGAGATTCAATGCAACCAACTACGCCTACTCACCGAGTAGTAAAGATATGGATTGACTGGAGGTTCCTTACCCGTACAAACTTTCATATAAAATAACATGACTATAAGGGCATGACTAGATTTCAGGCCACATAAGGACGCGGCGTCTCGTCTCTCGCTGGACTTTTACCCATCACATCTAACCTGGTATATTACCCCCCCCCCCCCCCCCCCCCCCCCCAGGTTCCAAGAACCTTTAACCTGCATCGAAGCGATGGAGTTCCCGTAGCTCAAGTTCAAAGTCCGATGGAGTCTCAGAAAAATTAGCGTTGCGCTCTGCGTTCTCAGATTATAGATAACTAAAACCTGACAGCATAGTACCTAATCCCAAACCCAAGCCCGGACCTAGACCTAACCTAGGCCTAATCCAAGTACCAATGTCATTCTTTTAACGTTATCAAAAAACAGACATTCATGGCCATGCCATCTGAGGATGGAAAGTGTTCCGAAGACCAACCAAATCCTTGCTGAACATTCACATTTCATTTACCCTTAAACCTCAAGAGTGAGGTAGACCGTTTATTCTTTCAAACCTAAAAAAAAGCCAAATATCCGCCCAATTCCCTGCTTGCCTGCCCTATCTTTCTATCTTCCTTCTTTCTTTCTTTCATACATCATACTTTGAATATGATCAGTCCGCCAGTTTTTCCTCATTCCAGGTAAATCCTGAACCATGATGAAAACCCGGTCATGAATAAGGATCCACGCCAGTCTTAGATTTGGACAGATGGATGGAATAGTACATTCATGTGGTTCCGTGACCAGTCAGGCCCATCGACGCCCGCCCCCTCCTTTTCCTTGATCATTTGTTTGTCGTTTGATAGACCGTCATTCGTTTATATACTTTCATTTCGCTGATCGATATCTTCTCCGTGTCCATCCATCCATTCCATGAACCCATCATCCATTCCATGAATCCCATTCAATCGTCCTATCTTTCGTCTCGGGTCGTTTTATGTCCGTTAGGTTACATTGTTGTTGTGTTGTTGTGTTGTCGTAAGGTGTTTATGTGTCGGTGAGCATGTTGTGTGTGAGCTGCAGTGGTGGGTGGTAGGTATCGTAGTAAGCGAAAGCAAGAAATCAAGAAACAAAACATCCTAAACGTGAAGCAAGAAAAACCACAAGATCTCTATCAGCGCCTTTGCCCAACCTCCCATATAGTGCGATGGGAAAAACGAGAAAAAGAAACGAAGAAAAAAAGACGCGCCCCCTCTCTCTTTTGTCCAACAACAACCCTCCTTCAAACCAGATCAAGAATCTTCCGGCCTTAGGCCATGAGCTCACTCAAGACTCTCATACTCAATATCATGACCAGCAAACCGATCGTGACAATGATCAACAGCGTGAAGCTGAACCAGCCCAACACCATGGCCGAGCTGCCCACGCCGGCCATGACGCTCCCGTTACCAAAGTCCTGGGCGATAACAGATGCCGCCACCGATGCCGTGTGCTGCCACAGTACCGAGACCAAGACAAAGATTGTTGCGATAAAGATGATAACGAGGGCGACCTGGCTGACGGGCCGCGAAGGGAAAGGCTTGACCTCGCGCTCGGAACCCTCAGAATCTTCCTCTTCGTGCCAGCCGGGGAAGGTAGCGAGGAGGAGGAGGCAAACGAAGGCGAAGATGATCGCAATGATGCTGTGTTTTCACATCATTGTTAGCATGTCTGCTCATATTGCGACAAAAGCACGATTGGGATTTTGGCTCTTACATCAAGTAGGGAAAGACAATCATATCCTTGAACTGCGCGGCCAGCCAGACCAGGTTCAAAGGATCTTGATCAACCGAGATCTCGTTGGCTAGCGTTGTCGCATTGTTGCTGCACAACCACGACCCGCCATCGGGATTAACGCAGATGCCAAAAAAGCCAACGCGCGCTTGGAGACGGGCGCCGTCCACAATGTTGGCGATGGCGGTGGTGACGTCGTAGTGCACCTGCGAGGTGTCGGGGATGGCTTGGTAGTTTTCGTAGTAGAGCGACAATAGAAAGATGTCGGGGATGACGGGTGATGAGGACGAGCAGCCTGCTAGGAGGAGGGCTATGTACGGTGTGGTTAGTCTTGTTTTTCTATTAGAAGACGGAATTTTCCTTACATAGTAGAATAATTGTGACCATGATCAGAATCATCAAGACGTGGTGATATCCCAGGAACGGTAGCCACCCTGGAGTTCATTATAATGTTAGCTTATCCCGTTGTCACCAATTTGTCTGAGGAAGGAGGAGATGGTGAAAGGAAGACATACGGTACCACCCTAATTGGAATCCGCTAGCCATCTTGTCGTATGTATGTTGCTTCCTTGTTTAACTTTTTATTGTCCCTTTTGCTATAGCTACCGCGCCTGGTAACCCACACCCGCCCTCCGCAAGGTTTGCGCCAGAGGGACGGTTGGGGACGTTTTGCGCGACGGCCGACAGTAATAGTGTTGCCCCCAAGGCTGATACGTCGTTGGGATCCTCGTTGGAATTCGTCGTTGTCGACTTGGAGAAAGGTGGCGCCGTAGAACGATGTCTCGCTTGCTGGAATGGAAGGCGGTCTACCTCACTTGCTGAGCGAGGTACAAGTTGTAGGTAGTTGGAAGGATGGATGCTTGGAATGCGTGAAGCAGTCCAGAGGTGTTCGATGCTTCCCCACGTTTCCCTGTCTTGAATTGTCGGTATCCGATTCGTTTCGTTTCGTCTCGTCTCTCTTGGTCTGCTTGTTTGGGCGCGTAGCTTTGTGAAGGATGCGGAAATGCGCAACAAGTCGAGGAGGTGTAATGTATGAGAATGTATGAATTGACAGGCACCGCAGTGGGTTGGTTGGTTGGTTGGTGGAGGAGGGGACGCAGAAGCTGGTTGTCAGATGCAAAAGCAAGAAAGCAGGCCAGGCAGGCTGGACCTAAACAGAAACAGGCAAGGGGCCAGGCACAAGGTTCGACCTTTCGTCCCTTTGGATTCTGTCCCTTGTCTTTTGGGTTTTTTTTTTGGTCTCACTAGGTATATCAATGCTGCAGGATGAATCTGCAAGGCACCGCGACGAGACCTAAACTCAAGGGTTTTTTCCCTCCTCGTGCTGCTTGAAGGGAAGCTAAGTAGGAGTCCCCGCTTCGGTGAAGGAAGGTCAGGTACACAGCTTGAGATGTAGCGTGGACTGTAGCTGCTAGTTTGGGACAACAACGGTGGTCAGTCAGAAGAAGACGGGCTGGTTGAAGGCCAAAAGGATGCACGATGGAGAAAAGAGGGATCGTGTCTTGCGTGACGTACAGTTTCCCGTTGGCTTGGAGAGACTTCAGGACCAGAATGAAGGGTTGAGAACAAGCGTGAGACAAGAGAGTGCAGCTCAGTGGGACCTGCCTCTCAACAGCGCGCTCGCGTTCGTTGCGGAAAAGCGGTGGCTGGTTTCCGGGCAACAACCCAAGTGGAAGTCCTAGGTCAGTAGTTTACACTGGGCTATGTAGTTGTATACACTACATACAGTACTTCGGTCTCACTGCAAACCTTACAAACACTAGAGACAGCCCACCAAGCCCACTTCGCCAGGGCAATGACAGGTCATTCCATTCCCTGCTTTCATTTGGGCGGTCGGTAGTGTACCTGCTTGTATCGAGCCCGTATTGCTTGCAACGTCAGGCACGTCGAGATACCATGATGACTGGCTGGGAGCGGCCTCACACACTTGGACAAGTGGAAGGTCTCCGTCTTCCCCAACCTCCCGGTTTTTATTTACTTGGAGCTCGGGGCAGAGCCCGTTGTCCGGACAGTGGCAGTGATGACGAAGGATTGGTTGCGACGAGGGACCGAGCTCCATTTCTTGGCAGGGCAATCGCTGTGTTGAGTTTGGCGCCGTTTCGTCTGAACTCTGAACTCCACTCAGCAAGGCGGCTAAAGAGACTGGAGGCGCACGATCCATCTTCAAAAAGGCACTGCACAGCGGCAGACATGACCTGAAGATGTCTCATCTTTTCTAGTCTAGCTGTTTTTTTTTTTTTCCCCGAGGCTTGGCTGGCCTCCCTAGCTCCATCTTTCAGCCCACTCTCAAGCTGAGAATTGAAATTTTCCAACTCCCGAAAAAGCTGATCGAAAATAAAAAATGAAAAACAAGTACAAGATATACCAGAAGGCTGGGGAATTCAATGCGATGGAGCATGGCCCAAGCTTTTGTCCAAGCTTCGCCCACCGCGCGGAGATCATCAAAGCCCCGCTCCTGACACGTGCGGAGAGCAATGTGCCGATCATGGCTGGCTTTTGTGTGACCTTGATGAAAGACGCCGACATCATCTGTCAATGCTTCATTCGGTTTGTAGTTGGTGTACATATATACACGCTACACTACACTGAAATGCCACGATGCCATTCCCCGAATCTCTTCGGCTGGGCCGCCCCCGCTTAAGAAACAGATGTGATTTTGGCCCCCTACCATAGGCTATGATTGACGGTTTGGGGTACATGAAGATATCGATGAGAGACAATGTGTTTTTCAATTTTTTATCAATATGGTCTCACAACTTGTGGAATCCCATCGACTGGAAAGAAGAGTGCTTGCGACGAAGGCATTCCAAACTCGATTAATAAGCAGCCCCTGTGATTTTCGCCTTCCTCATAACCCCTCAGGCTTCTAGATTCATTTCAGGAAGGGTGAGGGGTAGCACGACATGTGCTTTGAGTAGTATAAGAATTATAACCTTGAGGCCTACGTAATTGGAATAAACGCCAACAATAACTTGAACTATCCGACCTAAACATCGAGTACCTTCAATTCGACAACCCACTCTCTCGGCCATCAACATGACACACTTTCAGATCAAAGTAGTCTCCGACATCATCTGCCCTTGGGTATGGCTACCTTTTGATCATCAAACTGTGCACCACTTACACTAAGAAATCCACAGTGCTACGTTGGCAAAGCCCGTCTTGAGCGCGCCAACAAGCTCTACAAGGACGTCATCCCCGGGGGCGCAAACGACACCTTCACCGTGACCTGGCACCCCTTCTACCTCGACCCTTCGCTGCCCAAAACGGGCGGCATCGACCCCAAGGCCTATCTCGGCAAGAAGCTGGGCAGCCCCGAGCGCCTCGCCATGGTCCACGCCCGCCTCAAGGCCATCGGCGAAGACGAAGGCATCAAGTTTTCGTTGAACGGCAGGATCGGCAACACCCGCAATGCGCATCGGCTCATTCAGCTGGCAAAATCCAAGTCCAACGAGATTGAGAATAAGACTGCTGCAGCCCTGTTTCAGTTGCACCATGAAGAAGATGGCGACGTGTCGTCGAATGACATGTTGATTGCGGCTGGCAAGCGCGCAGGCTTGGACGAGGGTGAAGTCGAGAGCTGGCTGAATAGTGATAGAGGTGGCGAGGAGGTTGATCGTGAGGTTGCAGAGGCGCAGAGGAAGGGAATTCATGGAGTTCCCAACTTTACCATCAACGGACAGTCAGAACTCAGCGGGGCGCAGGATCCCGAGACATTTGTCCAAGAGTTCTTGCGTGTCAAGGCTGCTACCTCGGATGTTAGCGAAAGACCGTCGGATGGGCCGAGCTGCTAAGGGATTGGTGGCTGGTCAAGACAAACCCTGGGTATTGGTATCGCAAAGGCTTCTTTCCGTCGTAGTTCGAATAACCTTGGTAGCTTTTTTGCGTGTACTGGACACTCTTGAGCAGATGCCGCGCTCAAAACTCCATCAATCCATTAAGATCGCGCTCCGTCGCTCGCAACCTTGCTTGCAACCCCCTTCTCCTTCGATCCGAGTCGCGTATCTCCTCTTCTTCTCTCCTCAGATCTTCCTCCGTCATAACGTCAACAACAGCCGCGCTCTCTCTGCCAGCCTCTTCTTCCTCCTCTTCCGCATAACGCTCCAGGTTCAACCTGTCCAAAGCCTCTTGTTGCTCCGCCACCCTGGTCTCATAGTACGCCAGCGTATTCATTAACTGTTCGTTTTTTCGCCGCTGAGCCGGTATCCTCTCTAGCGCGCCCGGCAAGGGGTATACAGTGCAGAGTTTCTCGGCGCCGCGCAGTAGCACTTCAATATCGAGTTCGCCGGCGCCACCACTTCCGGCAGGGTTGCGTCGCGTTATTTGTGCGTGAAGATCGCCCCCCAAGACGGCGGCCACGGCGGTGTTACGGCGCGTCGGGCCGCTGCTACGCGTCGACTTGGCTGGTGGACCTGTGGTGACCTCGCCGCCAGCGACGTTGAAGATGGTTTGTCGTCGGTTCGCGGGCTTCGGTGGATCGGGCGCTTGGGTGGTGGCCTTTGGGGGAGGGGGAGGTACAGAGAAGAGGGCGCGCTCGTGGGCTTCCGTGTCGCGAATCAAGGACGTGATATCGTGGTTAGAGAGGAGGGCGTTGGTAAAGGTTTTGGGAGGGGGGAAACTAATGGTGATGCCCCGAGGATAGGCTGGATGTTAGAAGATCAAGACGTAGTGTGAAAGGGAAAATGCTGGCATCAAGACTTTGCGGCAGTGACCTACGGAAGACTGTCGATGCTTTCGCATGACGTGGAGATTTGCTCCAAGTGCGCTAGGAGGAGCGACATGGTTGAAGAGTTGTGACGCGCCACGTGTGGAATGTTCGAGGAGGTCGTGTAAATGTGATAAGGTGCGGCCGTCTGGGTGGTTTTACTATCCGGTGTATCTTTTGGCTATTTTTTTCTTGTTTTTATCCTGGTGGCTTCGTTTGTTGTTGGGTTCGGGAGACCCAAAGTGAAGCTGTCGCCAGTCGAATTGGGACTTGGGTGCACCGAGTGTAAACAAACAGCCCCACCCCCGCATTCCAGGGCAGCCAAGGCATGTGGGCCTGGGCAAGCTTCCAAATCATGTAAGAACCTGCTACTTACTGGCCGCACATTGGAACGGGTAGACACAAAGTACTCTATACTTTTCCACCAAAGTCTATCCTGCTTCATGCTCATGTACTTGGTTCCCGCACTCACCCCCATTTGGATTTTCGCCATGTCTCCCCATTTACACTACTCGTCACCTCAAGTTCCAGTCCTCCTAGTGTAGACCTTTTGGCCATTTCCAAGTATCATCGTCAGTCACACCTACAACTCACATCCTCAGGAATCATGGCTTGGCGAGCGGGCCGTCTGAGATGAAGAGTCCGGACAGAACGAAGGGAGTCCGGGAGACTCCATCAAAAGACCCCACCCGCCGTGCTGGTAGGTATGTACCCGACAGCATCCAGGGGCACCCGCCAGCCTTTCCGATTTCCGAATGGACGGCCGGCATCCCCGTCCTCCGTTGTTTCACGTTGACCGTGTCCGACTTCTGACAGTCTTGCAGCTGACATTCAAAGTGGACAATGGCATTCGGCGGTGTATTCCACGTGCCTCGCCCCTGGCGATGCGGGAACGGGAACGGGAACCTCATCCGTTTCCTTTGACTATCACCGCTTGCCTTCCTTTGTCATCCCATGCCTGCCATTATAGTATCACGGTATTGTCCCAGTATACTAAGTCATGACGTTTGCTCAAGCGAGCCCTCATCAAGGTGTGAGATGGCACACTTCTGCACCCATGTTTGCGCCAATGCGTGCTTTTCAATGCTCAACGGCCCGGCGTGGGTGCGCATCGGTGGACTTGGTTATGTACAACCTCTCTGTGATGCAACCTCAAGCCTCAAGCACAAGTTCACAGTACACAACGAACTACCCTACATTTCACTTGTCCGCATCTTCCTCTCCGCCCTTTTTCTGCTGCTGCGCTTCCATACTGTAGGACTTTCATATTGTCGTCTGTATCGATTGTATATGCTGCGTACGGTGCTGCCTCTGCCTTGTGATGCATCCACTACATTAATTTGTCGCCCTCATTGGCTATGTAACCTACTGCTGCTGTAGGTTCACAGTTTCTACGGTATCTTGTGTCGACCAATCCTCACCACGATTCGTCCGTAATCTCCCAATTCACCTCGCTCGCTCATCCGAGAAAGCCCCCTGGAGGCAATCGCGCTGACTATGTTATCTATCACATGAAGCCCTGGTCCTTGACTTGCGCTTTCTTGCGCCTTTGCGTATAGACGCTTGACACGACTGACAAGTGGATGCAGTACCCAAGTTGAGCAAACGCTTAAACAGCAGGGCACGGCATTTGCTAGATACGAGGGAAAGGGGGACATGTCTAAGGTATCTACCACACTCCCTCTCTCCGCCGACAGTCGGCCCTACCTTCCATCGATGTCTCTACTCTGCCGTTGTTTCATGATCCCGACATGGACTCAGCCGGGACAGAATCCGGGGAAGAGTCAGGGGTACCGGGGGCATTGCTGCCCAAGTGGCCGCTATCCTTCATAGGTATACCGGGACGCCGAGCCGCGTGGTGGCAGACGAGCACATGTTGCGGGTTTTCTCGCTCGTAGCACCATACCTAGAGGTAGATGTTGTATGCTGATTCTCGACACCTGAGCTCATCAAAAGTGTGGTACTGTACCTGGGTGGAAAATGGAGCCCGTTACCGAATTGTAACCAAGTTACGTTGCAGTTCACACATATCTAGAGTGGCAGACATACCTTCTCGTTTCCTACCCTAAAGCCGTTCGAGAGATAACACTCCTCGGTATAGTTCCATTATTCACCCTCCGGCTATCCTGCACCTTTTCAGGACAAGCTTTCAAGATAGCCGATCCCAGCTTAGTGGGCAAAATGTTTGTCGGCATCTTCCCATAGGCTACGGCTCCCGTCCCCATTGGAAACAGTCCAACCGCAGGCATTTCCCTACCATGCTCCCGCAGCTCTGGGAACGGGCAAAAACGAGATTTCCCATTGAGACATACATGATACATGATATAGTCTAGTCTATCTCCCCATCATCATCCTTCCCTCTCACCAAACAGCATCCGTTTCTTACTGGTCCATGTTTCCCATGTTTCGATTGGAATTTGCGTCCTCGCCACCCCCGTCCCGAAGCTTGGATCCGATTTAGATCAGGCTGTACTATCATGACCAGCAACAAAGGGCCATTTCAGTCTCCTACTCGGAGCTTTCTTCTTTGCGTCTTTACGCCCTGACTCATCTCACACTTGTACTCTTGTTACTTGTTTACCACCTGTTCACACCGGCGACCAAGATCTTTCACCACCGGAGCGGCATCGTCATAGCGGCAATCGTACCCCACAGCTACGGAGAACCAACTTTACGTATTAGTCTAGTCTATCAAGCAAAGCCCGGCTCACCTTTTTTTTATCTTTTTTTTTTTTCTACAAAACAAAAAGCAACAGCAAACGGGGACGCTGTATCTGAACATTTCACCCACTTCACGAACATCAACCAGCTCCTGTCGAGCCTACCATGTGGCCACCAAACCCTAACATCAAAATCATGCCCCAGGGTGCGGTGCCCTCGTCCCCACCATTGTCCCCGGGCTCGAGCCGGAAGGGCAGCCCTTGGCACGGGCCAATGCCGCCACAGTTTGCCCCTCCACCAATGCCGTCCATCGCCGGGCTCCGGCCAGACGGCCTCCATGGCCCCAGCTTCAGTTTTGCCCAAGCAATAGATCCCGATCAGCTTTCACCACAATCTCGCACCATCTCCTCGGCAACATCCTCGGATTCAGAAGACGATCCGGGTCCAGATAGTCTTCCGCGATCCATGCAGCCTTCGCCGTCGCCGTCACAGTCGGCGTTCCCACCATCAGCTTGCCCGAGACGCATTGTGACCAATCCCAACCTCATTATTGAGGAGATGAGCGACGGCAGCGATAAGGATCATGACAACGCCGGCGTTCCTGTAATCTATCCGGATGCCATTGAGTATGCTGAATCGGAACGAAGTCGGTCTCGGTCCCGACGTGATCGAGAGGTTGATGAAAGCGTCATGTACAACCTCGGACAACTGAATTGCAGCGACGATTCAGACACAACCGGCATGGAAGAGGCCGAGCACCGCGAGATCCTGAGGCGGCAGCGAGAGGAGCGGAGACGCAAGCGGATGACCTCGGGTAGCATTGGCAAGCGAACCTTCAGCGAGAGCATCGGAAGTGACTCGGACCGCGATGACCCTAGAGACTGCAAACGGTTCTTCAGTGCGGAGGATTTTGGGTCTTCCTGCGCACGCCGTATCTACCGAAGGGTCGGTGACCGTCGCCGCAGCGTGCAAGTTTCAGATCCGCTGCCGCCGCCCAGGATCGACGAGATCGAGGAGCCAGATTCGAGCAATGAGGATATTCTCGGTGATCAATCGATGCGGTCTAGGGAATTTCCCCACTACGAATGTGTCATGGAGGTCGATTCGCCATGACCGATGGAACAGCGACAGAATCCTTATTTGTGGGCTTGGACAGACAGCGTCTCTCAGTAACAACACCACACGGCATGCATCAACTGAAGACAGCTTTGACGACTAGATGAAAACAACCAACTAATGCACATGATATAGAGAGAAGCACCTAGCAGTTATATGGATACCAGTATAGACACGAGTGATGATGATATGATGATGATGATACATCAAAACAGAACAGAATAGGTGGCAAAGTTCGGGGCTCCTCACTTTTCCATGAGTAGTAGAAAGCAGACAAGGACAAACGACCAACTTGATACAGCACAACGTCTTTACATTTCACAACTTGGCATTGGTTTACAAGATGGTGATTTGCTTCAGAGGTTGGAGACTTTCACGGTCAAAGAGTTGCTTCTTATGGCGTCCAGAGGAGCTTATGGCTGCATACCGGGGTTGTATAGAGCGAGTGAGTTAGTGGTTTTCGGGTATGATGGCATGTTTGGGCAATCAAATGTGATAAGCTAGAGATCTGGGTGGTATGAAGGGAGTGGCATTGTACTTGGGACATTTAAGCCCTCTCTGCTTTTCTCCCATTACGGATTTGCTTGGCATTCGGGGTATCCAGGATATGAACTCTAGTCTAGTTCATATACAGCATAGTCAAAGTAAAGAGGCATATATTCTAGCTCTCTATTCCTGTATGGTTCAAACTTTCAATCAACGATTGCTTACCATCTCTGCAAGATCCCCTAGACAGCCCACGATGCTATTGATCGAGCTGATCTTGGTTCCTCCGGGCAAAAGATATAAAGTCAAGAGACATGCCAGCAAGCAAACCTTCCAGTCACAATCACAAACGAGTCTCACAGTGGTCAGGCGACGTGATTGAGAAGACTGGTTGACCATGGTGAAATTGAAGACAGAGTGGAATGCGCATGGGAAATACAACGACACAGTAGGAGGACCGTGTCACAATCTAATAGGTGTCATACTTGTAACTCGTTCACTCCTCAAAATGATCAACTAGCAGTCATGTCTAACTCAATGTTGTAATCCAGCTCGCTAGTGTACGTAATGCTGTTTGATGCCATTCGGGATCAACTTGGTACTGGTACAGGTACTGTAGGAGCGCCACACCCTTGTTAGGGAAGATGGTTTAGAAGTGTGGCTTAGCCAATGAACTCGTCGCGCTGCGCGCTCGACAGAGCGATGAATGCCTGCGTTCCAGCCACATGCCCAAAGGGCAGGTCTGTGAGTGTCATGGCGCAGCCGATTAAGGATGCTGGTACTTATTCATCAAAGAACAACTTCCAGTCCGGATTGAAGTCCAACCGCCAACACCATCTTCCCGTGATCTTCCATCAAAACTCCAAGGCGCAATCAATCAGAACGTCCTATTCTTCAGCAGCTCTTGTGAAGGTACCAAGGGCCCTGGGCACATTTTCAATTGCAAACACCTGCTGATTGCTGAGCCGCGTAGGACTGTTAAATAACGTACCTTTTACTACATCGACGGAGCCACGCAAACGTACCTCTATATGTGCAACTTTCTGTCGCGCCATTCACTCTCGTCCTCACACCACACGCCCACGCAGCAACGTTGAGGCCCTATCGTCGGTACTCTGCCCAGCATCCTCGATTGTGCGATCACGGCTCGAAAGATTTTAGGACACCAGACTTCGGTGAACAAAAGCAACCACAATGAGTCAAATGCCCGGTCAAGGCCAGCCCGGCCAAGGGCCGGCGCAGCCAAACACTCAACCTCCCGGTGGTGCTGCCCCCAGACAACCAGCACTCTTGCGACCCGAGCACATGCGGAATATCGCGTTCTTGACCGCTGAGGAAAAAACTAGCTACGAGAATGGATTGGCCTCATTCTGGAAGACTTTCGAGGAAGCACCCGAAGGATCGGCGGAGAAGCTCACGGCTAGGCGTAGCATCGAGCAGTTCAGCAAGATGTTGCAAGACAAGTTGAATCAGAAAAAGCAAGAGCAGCAGCGCTACCTGCAGCAAATGCAGCAGTTGCGACAGAAGCAGCAGCAGCAACAGCAGCAGCAGCAACAACAACAACAGCAGCAGAATCAACAGGTACAACCCCAAGGACAACCTCAGGGACAAGCTCAAGGACAGACGCAACAACAACAGCCACCACCACAACAGCAACAACAGCCTGGCCAACAACAGCCCGGCCAAGTACAGCAACATCAGCTTCAACAGCAACCACAACAGCCTGGCCAACAACAACAACCACCACCCCATCACCAAGTCCAGGCCAAACAGCCACTTCAGCAGCAACAACCGCAACAACCACCACAGATGCAGCAGCAACAGGGCCAGCAGCAACTGCCACAACAAGGTGGACAAACTCCCCAGCTCGGCCATGTGCAGCAATCGCCAACACCATCGCAAATTGCCCCTGGCACTCCCCAGAATACGGCAGGCGCTCCCGTTGTCCGTCCAGGACAGCCGGCTACAGCAGCGGGACAGCCAACCAAGTCTGCCATTCCCCAGGTTGTCCTCCAACACGTCACGGCACTGCAGTTCAATATCCCTCCAAACATACCCACCCAGGACCACAAGAAATGGGAATCTGAAACCAGGAACAAGTACATGAGGGCGTTCCTGACCCTCAACAGCAGCAACACGACGCTGGTAAATCTCTTCAGCCTTATGGAGGAACGGAGGAACACCCAGAAGCCGTTTACTCCTGAGGAGCAACAGAATTTGCTGAACCGCAAAGCCATAGCGGAGAAGTCGTTCACTGACGCCAAGAACTATTGCAACCAACTTCGTCAGACAATAGTGAAGCCTCCTCACAATACCCCGTTGACGATTGCAATGCCGGGGTCTGGGAACAAGGCCGTCCCGATTGCGGCGAACGCCACCCTGATGCAGAACCAAGCACGACCGCAACAACAAGGTCAACAACCTCAAGCGGCCCCTCAGCAAGGACAAACACAGGTTCAAGGCCAAGGGCAAGCCTTGGGTGCTGGAATGGCACCATCCACAGCCGCCATGAACGCCGCCATCCAAGCGGCCAAAAACGCTGGACAGATGGCGGGTGTGGGTGGAATGCCCCCACAACAAGGAGCGCAACAATCCCCTGCGCACTCGCATTCACCTCAAATCGCCGCCAATCAGTTGCAGCAGCATCAACAGATGCAACACCAACAACAGCAGCAACCTCCACAGCCCCAGCAACAACAGCAACAGCAACAGCATCCACAACAACATCAGCAATCGCAAACTCCCATTCCAGCACAGGGACAACCTCAAGGGCAGCCACAAGCGCAGCCGCATCTGGCACCCGCCACCCAAACTCCGGCCACTCAGGCTGCTATCCCGCAGCAGCAACAACAACAACCACAACAGCAGCAGCAGCAGCAGGCAGCACAGAACCATATTAAAACCGAGCCTGGCTTACAGCCGACCCCTATACCTGCACCCATCAACACGGCGATTCCTTCTGGCATGGTTGGGGTACAAGCAACTGGAACGCCCACTCAAATCTCACAACGACATCAGACTCCGCAGCGGACGCCCAACCAGCCACTCTCGCACGCGGCGGCTATGAACCTCGCTGGACAGCAACGTGCCGGTTCCATTCCCGCTACCAACATACCTGCGCCGGTCGGTACACCCACCACCACTGTTTCAGGCAGCGTGGCGGGCTCGACTCAAGGGCATCCCCACGCTCACCCCAACGCCATGCCCCAGACTATGCAGGCCTCCAAGTTTCCCATCGCCAAGACGCTCCCGGAAAAGGCGACACAGATTCCCACTCCCGTTGCAGGCCCGCCTGGTCGCCCGACTCTTAGCGGTGGCACAGCTGGTGTCGGCGTCATGAACCAGCCCGTCTTGCAGAAGACCCCGGCCTACCAGCTTGAGGGCGAGGGTGAGAGGGTTCTGAACAAGAAGAAGCTGGACGAGCTGGTCCGGCAGGTGTGCGGTGGTACGGCTGAGGGCCAAGATGGAAATCTCTTGACACCCGAGGTTGAGGAGGTACGTCATTTGGAATCTGAATAATCCTCTATTTTTGCTCCTTCACCTTGCGGAAGTTCGCGGTTGATCTTACCCCTCTAGCAAACTTACAAAATGGCCACTACACAATAAACTAACCTGAGATATATTGATAGTCCGTCCTTGGCCTTGCCGATAGTTTCACAGAGAGTGTCCTCCACGCGGCGTCCCGCAATGCAAAGGGGAGAGGATCCAAGGTTCTCGAGATCCGCGACATCCAGCTTGTTTTGGAGCGTACCTACAACATCCGTATACCTGGCTACTCTAGTGACGAGCTCAGGACGGTTCGCAAGGTGCAGCCCAATGCTCAGTGGATCACCAAGATGAGCGCGGTACAGGCCGCCAAGGTCATGCCTGGTAAGGGGGATCCTTAGTGAAGGTATTCGGACCAGGATGGACAGCATTTTCGGAACTCGCTTGTTTGCATGGGTGTATCAATTTTCTGAGGTGGGAAATGGAAAACGGTGGCGTACTGGATGAAACGGAGGGACTACATTCATCTCGGGATACTTGTATGCTTATCCCTGGTATGAACCGCCCATAATATGGCTTAGGTTGAAGCATCCATTTCTGTATGGGTCACGGAAACCAGCTCCAAACACACTGGATTGCAAGCAAGTGAAGATTTGACGTGATATTTGAGATCATGCAGGGTTCAGGAGTCATCTGCATATGTATCAAGCTCGGTAATAAAGCCATCTTGTGAATACACGCATAAAGCGAAGACTACTACTGCATAGGCGATGACGGCTGTCAAAATCGTCCTAGAATAGGAGGAATGTCTCCCAAGCCCAACTCGGTTCTACAAGTTCACGTTGATGGTTGGTAAGATAGTTGGAAAAAGGGATGTTCTTGCCTACCCTACACTTGCAGTACAGCAGTGTAAGAAGTACCGAAGTACCTACATACATATGTAGCAAGTACCCTGTCCTGGACAGTCGTCGATAGGCAGCACATCAACAACGTCAGTGACGAGCCGCAGTGGATCCATCCCAGACAATCTGGCCAATCACAATGCTTAGATGAAGCTCTTCTGGAGCTTGTCCGAAGGCCACCACATAGCACTGCACAGGGCGGTCCTTCAGTTGGTCGTCCGCTCTTGTAATGGCCCGTGTCCATTTGGCGACCAACCGTGACCGGCACCTTCAGTCGGTTCAACAACTCCAATCAAGCAAACCAAGTCTGTGAAGCTCGAACTTTCCTTTCCTACACTAAACTCCAAATACACAGCTTTAGTTGTTATTGACAACGACGACGAAGCAGTTTGCCTTTGGCCCTCGCTTAGATACGCCAACGACGAGGTCACCCCCATCCCATAAGAGGTACCTCTAGTTCTAGTGCCAGGGCCCCATTCCCCGCCTAAAGCAAGATCCACTGCGACTCTGCCAGCTGCTGCCGCTGAAGGTGCTTGCTCCAGGCTTGCAAGGAGGGCGCGTTTCGCGAGATCGCCCCAAGCAACTCGAACTCATACCTCTGCTCAGTCTGCTCTATCAGGTCGCCCACCAAACGGCGTCATCATCACCGCACCACAGCACTACAACATCACCCGCGCCAACACGACCGTCAAATCCCACCACCATCACCCCGTTGCCCATCGACCATCGGGCTGTTAACGACCAACGCACCAAACACGACCTCTAGCCCAGCCAGCTCATAACCCAGAACCGCTTCAGATAAGGAACCACTTGAGCACGGAAGCTATTGGGGTGGAAAGGATCTCGAGATGACGGACAAGGATACCAAGAAGTCGGGAAAGCAAGGCGAGGACGAAATGACCGTCGTTGTCCCTCCTCCCAAGAACAAGCAGAGCTCTGCGCAACCTCCAAACGACGCCGATGGCGACATTGCCATGGGAGACGACACCAAGGCCGGCGAAGTCGAGGCCCAGGTCGACCCCGTCGCCCAAACCATCAGCGGTACGACACCTTCCCAGAGTTCGTCCCTAGCTTGCATCTTTGAGCCAAACTGACCATCCCTCGCTTGCGCAGATATCAAGAGCAACTTCGCGCTGCTAGACCGCGCTGTTGCTCTGTTCGATCCCAGATTCTCTCTACGGGCACTGCGATCCATCTCGTCGATCCGGAAACGTCTGACGCCCGACATCCTCGCACAAGTCGTCTCAGAAACCTTCTCCGCATCGTCACCCAATATTCAGGTTGCCGAGCACCTGCTGCTCGCTGTCGACCGGCCAAATGTAACTCTTGGCAGCTCAGAGATGGAGATCGACTCGGGAACCAAGTCGCCAGCTAAGAACGGTGGCAAGAAGGAACCCAAGGAGGCTATTCCTGAGATCGACATCTTCCTAGGCATTCTGGCGCAGGTCCACCTCTACGACACCAAACAGTTCCAGCGCGGATTCGCCTTGTCGCGTTTCCTATCTGAGCGTATTCAGTCCCTCAACCGCCGCACATTAGACAGCCTCTCGGCCAAGGTGTACTTCTACTTCTCGCTCTTCGCCGAGCAGCTCGCTCCCCTCCCGCCTTCCCCCCAGTCGCCGATTGTAACAATCCGCCCCCTCCTCCTCGCTGCTCTTCGAACCGCCGTGCTACGAAAGGATATCGACACGCAGGCTTCTGTCATTGTCCTCCTGCTCCGGAACTACCTCCTCACGTCGCATATCTCCCAGGCCGACCTGCTGGTGCAGCATACGCAGTTCCCCGAGAACGCTGCCAACAACCAGGTCGCGCGTTTCCTGTACTACCTCGGCCGTGTCCGGGCTATTCAGCTACGATACACCGAGGCCCATGAGCATCTCACTGCGGCGACACGCAAGGCTCCCTCGAGTGCCTGCGCACTTGGCTTCAGCCAGACGGCAACCAAGCTCCTGCTCGTCGTAGAGCTCCTGATGGGCGACATCCCCGACCGCGCCATCTTCCGTCAACTGACCATGGAAGCCACTCTCCACCCGTACTTCCTGCTCGTTCGCGCCGTGCGCGTCGGCAACCTCGAGGACTTCGAGACCACCATTGCCAAGCACGCCGACACCTTCCGCCGCGACGGCACCTACAGCCTGATTCTGCGCCTGCGCCAGAACGTCATCAAGACGGGCATCCGCATGATGAGTCTCAGCTACAGCCGTATCTCGCTGCGCGACATTTGTATCCGCCTGCACCTCGGTAGCGAGGAGAGTGCCGAGTACATTGTGGCCAAGGCGATCAGGGACGGCGTCATTGAGGCCACGCTCGACAGGGAGCGCGGTTTCATGAAGAGCAAGGAGGTGGGCGATGTGTACGCCACCAGCGAACCGGCGGAGGCGTTCCATGATCGTATCCGCGCCTGCTTGGCTCTGCATGACGAGAGTGTCAAGGTATGTTTGTCTCTGAATCCCAGATGTTGTTGATGGTGTCCTTTTTTTCATCTAACAAATTCTCTCTTTCCAGGCCATGCGTTTCCCCATGAACCAGCACCGACTCGAGCTTAAGAATGCCCAGGAAGCACGAGAGCGCGAGCGTGATTTGGCCAAGGAGATACAGGAGGGAGATCTGGATGAGGATGATCTCGGTGGTGACTTTGAGGGTATCTAAAGTTTACCTAGTTAGACACACACACACACGAGTCTGACTGACTAGACTAGACCCTGGTAATACCAATTTTGGTCTTGGGAGTCATCCACTTGTATCTAGTAATCTGTTCGGGAATCACGCCACCACCAGCTAAGAAATGAGCAATAAGGAGAAGAAGAAAGAGAGAAGAGAGAGAGAGAGAGCCTTATGCTAGAGAAAATACGCTACAACCGTATACTACTTACTGCCTCACTTGTTCTCCTTAACGTATATATACTGAATGGATATTGGGTATAACCTCTCTGAACATTTCATGCATGACTTTTTCCTATCTCGTACAAGTAGTACAAGTAAAGCATCATAGTTTTGAAAACCTATTTTATACTGAACTCTATGTTTGCTGCCGTCATATCATATCATATCATGCAAGAAAAAAGACAACCGAAAAAACTGGCTACCTCAGCTAAACCAATCCACACCTCTTCTTCTTTAACAGTCCACGTCCTGACTGACTATGTCCACCTAGCAGCCCGAACTAAGCAACAACCCTACCCCCTTCCCCCTCCAAGCCCACCCTCTCACACTCCAACACCAACGGCCCACCCGCCGGTCCGCTCGCGTCCAAGCTCAACGTCACTCTCGCCCGGTCGCTAATGACTTGCACCACCTCCCCAAGGTTCCTGTTATCTGTTTCGTAGTGTCCCTGTGGCTGTTGTGGTTGTGGTTGTTGTACTGCACCACCAGCCTGCCCTTCATTGGTTCTAGTAGGGGAGGTACTTGAAGCAGCAGCAGCAGCAGCAGAAGAAGAAGAAGAGGGCGTGGTAGATTTGACTTGTTTGATATCCACGCTTGGATAAGGGAGGTATCCTTCTCTCAGCGGGATCAAAAGCAGAGGGATGTCGGCTTCTGTTTGCGGGGTTGAACTCTCTTTACTTTTCGTGCCCTCTTCCTGATGATCTGTGGGGTTGGTAGCAGCGGGAATAACAAAATGCCCTTTTCGTCGACCGCCCACGAGCCAAGTGTCAGGCGGAGCGTTAATCTCGTAGCTGAATTCGAGGTCTTCGGAGCGTTGAGGGGAGGCAGGAAAGACGGTGTCCCAGATACGCGTCCATTTGAGGCGGAGGGTGGCGGGGAGTTGTTGGTTGATGATGAAGGTTGGATGGCCTTGGACGTCGTCTGGAGAGGCAGAGGTGGAGTTGATGGGGAAGGGAGGTTGTTGGAAGACGATGTCGGTGGTGTGGACAATGGTGATGGGAGGGATGTCGACGGGGATGAGGATGGTGCTGATTAGGAAACTTTCGTGATGGGGGATGGATAAGGGGAGGACGGGATTGGCGAGCAGCCAGGACCGGAGGAAGGCGGCTAGTTGGGCGGCGATTTGGTGGCTGTCTTCGCCTTTGAGAGAGGAAGTGGAGGTGGGCCCGATGCCGGGGAATTGGGTTGCCCAGTTGATGTCAGACAGAAAAGAGGTGGAGAGCTCGCCCAGCAGGGTGCACTTCTCCAGTTCGTACGCCGTTAGCCGCCTTTGGCTCCAGGCGAGGACTTTGTAGACGATCAGCTTTGAGTACTGCCGTAGGGGAGTGTCTGCTAGGTCTTTGGTGAGGGTCTTGTCGAGTAGATCCTCGATCTCGTCTTGTAAGACGCTGTACCAGAGCTTCAAGTAAAGAGTCTTCTTGGTGCTAGGGCCAATAGCGACGCCAGGTTTTCTGGTGATCTTATATAGCAGACTGGCCGGTTGCTTGGGGAAGATAGCAACTGGGTCGCTTGGTGGTATCCCGTAATGTGACTCGAAAAGATCAGAGGGAATAAGCTCGCTCTTGTACAACCTCAAGGGACTGGGACTAGCAGTGGAGACGGTGAACCGGGAGAAAAGCGCCTTGTGCTTGAACACGTCCTGGACGTTGACGCCTAATGCAAGAGCAATGGAGACCGAAGAGGTCTTGAAGAATGTGAAGCTTCCCTTATCGGTTGAGTATGTTACTTCAACCTTGACAGCAACGTGGAGTACATCTTGCTCCATCTTGAAGGGGAATCTGATCTTGACGGAGCTGTCTCTTGTGATAGCGCCAAACGTGAAGGTTCCACCCTCGGCTTTCTTCGACTTGCCTGCCGACTCCTCAAGAATGACAGCATCCCCCATTAGGAGCCGCAAGCCTCCCGTTGCCGACTTGATCTTGACCTCAGCACTCGTAATCTCGTTCCAGCCAGTCATGACCTCGACCTCCAACATGTTGTTTGTGTCTAGGCGAATATCCTTGCTGCTACAGAGGCGGACGTCAAGCGAGCTCGTCCGTTGGTAAAGAGTTACAACAGGGTTTTGCAGGACAGGGAATGGTTTCTCCACCACTTGTCCAAGCTCACGCTCAAAGTGCAACAGGACTTTGCTGCTCTTGATGCGGATCTGGTCAACTTCATAGTTCCCTGGCATCAACATGTTGCTTTGTAGTGGAACCTTGTTTCGACCAGGCTTGATTGTCACGGGACCTTTGGCCTGCACCCAAATCTCCTTGTTGCCGCCAAACCCGGGACTGGAAATGCGAAGGCTGACCGACTCTGCGTCAAACTCGTCAACGAGAAGACTCCCAAGCTTCAGCGAGAGCGAGAAACTATCCTGATTGTCGTCATAGGTCGGCGGCCCGTCAAGCTCAACTTCACCAAAGAAGTTGGTCAAGGGTATCTTGACCTCTTTCTCTAGTGTTGCCGAAACTGCCAGCATATCGGCGAGGAAGCCCGATATTGCCGAAGTTTCTGGGTATGGTCCTGCTGACCCATTGCCAATACGGATCAGCGACTTTTGCTGTAGTCTATCTCGCTCCGCTGCTGCAGCCTTCGTCAAGAGCTGACGAAGGGCCTTGGTGACATAGTCTTCTTGTCTGCCCAGCTCCTTCAAACACCTGGCATACATGACGAGCATGGATAGCTCGAGCAGACTCCACGAACATCCCCCAAAGAAGGGGATTGTATTGTAAAAGTAATGCTCGGCCTCTTTGTACTCTGAAAGATGGAATTTGAGGACCGCAAGGTCAGCCTTGGTGGCCTGGACTGAGTGGTCGTACTTGGCGACTGAGTAGTGACGCATCGCCTTGTCAGTTAGCGTCTCGTACAGCCGATAGAAATCATCCTTGTTGTCCAGTGCAGTGCGTAGCAGCTCGTTACCTACACCAGCTACCGAGGCCTGAAGGTCAGCGCCGACTTGAGCTGAAGGCTTTGCTTCTGACGATGGCTCGTCGTCAAGGCTGATTTCTTGCAAGTCGGCGCTCTCTCCTACAATAGGTACCGCGGCCCAACCATTAGTCCAGCCTCGTCTTTTACCACATTCTTCGAGGACATTTCGGGACAGCGTGTACAGCTCCGCTCTTGTCGCAGCCAACTCTTCGAGTCCCGTCTTGAGGAATTGAGTCATGCCATACTCGCCATCGCTGTCTTTACGACCAGGCCCTGGAAAGCCAAGAGGACTAGACGGAGGACGTTGTATAGACTGGCGTAAGGGAATGGACGACGTCCGCGCGGGGTGCATCATGGTTTTGGGTTCCGGGATCGCGGACTTTTGCTCACTATCACCAGAGGTGGCCAGCATGGGGGCAGGGATTTGCAAAGACTTTGTGGAAGTCTGGGCAAGGATTTGCTGCGCAACGGAAAAGGCGAATGAGGCAACGATATTGTCAATGACCTCGGCCAGTACTGGGTCAATCTTTTCAAAATCATCACCAGCCCCGACACCTCCCTTCACCAGTCCCAAGGCGGCTAGGATATCCTTGCGGATGAGCATGGACACTGCAGGAACAAACTCCAGTGTCCTCCTGCAGATTTCGGCAAGCTGTGAGAGGTTCTCGGATTCATCCGATGCCTGTTTTGGCGGTGGTGCCCTGGGTGCAACGCCGCGGGGGGCCAAGTCTTGTTGTTCCTTGAGTTTAGCAAGGAGTTCCTCTCGCGTTGACCAGGCGTTGCCCAGACGCAGAAGGAGGGCAACCTGCCGGGAGAAAATGTAGCATCGGAAGTCGAAGAGCGAAATGTTGTTGGCAAGAATCAATTCGCGATATGGTTTCTTGGTGGAACTGATGGGAATAGCGCCGAAGGGATCCGTATCTTTCACTCGCTTGCTGGTTTGTAGATCAACAGTCTCCTCATCTTCGAACTCCATACTTCCTGAAAAGATCTGGCTTGCAGCTTGCTCGGCAAGCATCTTCAGTTCTTCGGTATAATCGAGCAGAGCTCCACCGTGAGCCTCAGCCGAGCCAGAAATGGCTTGCTCCTTAATGATAGCATCTAGGCCAATGCTCAGCTCGTCATAGCCGACCAAGGCGTCCTCTACAAGGCCAACGCTTTCAAACCCCCGAGCCAATCCTTCCTTAAGGATGAAGAAAGTGCAGAAATTCCAGCCAGGCAAGCCCCTCTGGGCATCCTTGTCCTTTATGTCCTCCTCATATTGGGTAACACGGATGTCGAAACTCGACAGGATAAGCTCCTTGATTTTCCCAATCAAGTCCTGCCAGGCATTTTCGCTGTCCTGCTCTGTCTCCTGGTAGCCAGTTGGCACGGCGGGAACGACGCGAGGAAGGAGATCGTATGGGACGTCGTTGATGCCAATGCGGATCTGCCTCACGCGGTCAACGGCACCCTTGCCTGTACCATTGAAGTCATTGCGTAGCTTCTCCAACAGAGTGCTGGACCCAGTCCGCCACTTGAGAGCCGACGTCTTTTCGGAACTCGAGTCGGTCGCTTTGCTCCCGCTTGATCGCGGCTGAGTGGCGGCAACCGTGTTGGGTATAACGACGTGAACGATCAGCCATTCAAAGGCGTCGTGGTTTTCAGCATTGCTCGCCGCTTTGCCCGGAGTCGACGAGGGAGTGTTTGCCTTGATCCACTCCCGGATCTCAGATCTGGTAGTCGACTTGTATGCGTCGTTGTCGTCGCACCTGACGAACAGAATCTTGAGGTAGGGAGTGCGTCGTAGACCGGGGATTTGGTGTCGTCGTTCTTTGGTGATTCCGGGCGCCGAGGGACGGATCGCGCCTGGGGGGCCGGCGTTGTCAGTAGAGTTACCACGACCCCCGCCAATGGGTGCTGTAGAGAAGCCATCGTCGCGGCTAGCGGTGCTTTCTCCACGGCCCCGGCCTGGGGCTTTGCTGTCGGGGGTGGGCGAGAGAACCGAAGAGCGATCGACGGTGCCAGCTTGGTCGGCGGGAATGAGTTCGACGTGGAGGGTATTGATGGAGCGCACGGGGCCTGCGTGAGACTGCCAGTTGAGATCGCGGAGCGGCAGCCGGGGAATTAGGCCCGGCGAAAGGAGCTTGTAGACATCGTGGGGATCGAAGTACTCGACTGTGGACGTTTGGCGGCATGCAAGTTAGCGGTGTATTGTATATGGTAATGCGCCGAACACGACAAGAGGAGAACAGGAAGAGATGACGGGAGGATGCTATTAGGGAGTTCGAACCTGTGACCTTGGAGGAAGAGAACGGCTGTTCCATACTGGACAGCTCCGTCGTGGGGCGAGATCTATGGCATGACACTCGGGTGATATCTCAAGAGGGGTATTGGAGTAAACGTTGCGCTTGTTGCTGGGTGATCGCAAAGGCGCGGTTGTCTTGGGGAGGCACTCAGTTCGTTAACTGGGTTGTTTTGTTGAAGTTACCGTACAGAGCATGTAATGGAAGCTGTCCCCCGTATCGGTGTGACGGCAGTGGGTATCGAGTTCAAGCTCAATGATGAAAGGTAAAGTAGAGGTACCTACCAAGGTATGTACCTTGTCGGCCAGAGGGGGGGGACCTTCCCGAGCCTGCCCCGCTGTTTGATCTGAGCTTCAAATCCGTTAACGGTTTAGTCCCAAGTTATCACGCCTTACGCTGCTTTTCTTAGTGCGCACTTGTGCATGGATCGTCTCGGCCAATCAGACAATGCAATTGAGCAAGCGGTTTTGGGTGGCGTCCTGTTTTTTATAATCATTTTCTGGGGTGAGGACGCTGAGGAATGAGAAGACTATACGTAGTGACCTCTCTCGCTTCAATCAAAATCAACAACAACATGTCTGCTCTCGAAGCCATCAAGTATTCCCGGGGCAAGTTGGAGGTCCTGGACCAGCTGAGACTCCCCCATGAGCACCACTACGATGAGGTCTCCACCAGCGAGGAGGCCTTTGACTGCATCAAGGCTATGAGAGTCAGAGGTGAGTTCACGCAAAGCAACTAAATACTCTACACAGTGGAATCAAATGACATCTGTACTGAATAAAAAACCGCAGGTGCTCCTGCCATTGCCATTGTTGCTGCTTTGGCTGCTTCTGTTGAGCTTCACAACGGCAGCTGCACTGCGACCGGCACCGAGGATGTCATCAAGTACATTGACTCCCGTCTGGACTATCTCTACGAGTCCAGGCCAACTGCCGTTGATCTTGGCAACGCCGTCAGATTGCTCAAGAAGACCGTTCGCAGTGTCAAGACTGAGGGCCTGACGGACGCCGAGGCCAAGGAGGCCATCATCAAGGCTTTCATCGAGGCATCTGAGGAGATTCTGGCCAAGGATCTTAAGACCAACAAGTCGATTGGTGCTTTTGGTGCCAAGTGGCTTCAGGAGCAGTACAAGATCACCGACGACAGCAAGATCACTGTCATGACCCACTGCAACACCGGCTCTCTCGCCACCTCGGGTCACGGCACCGCCCTCGGTATCATCCGTACCCTCCGCGACGAAGGCCTTCTCAGACACGCCTACTGCACCGAGACCCGCCCCTACAACCAGGGCAGCCGTCTGACTGCTTTCGAGCTTGTCCACGAGGGCATCCCCGCCACCCTGGTCACCGACAGCATGGCCGCCGCCCTGTTCCGTCTGCGCAAGGCCGAGGAGAACATTGCCGCGGTTATTGTTGGTGCCGACCGTGTTGTTCGCAACGGTGACACTGCCAACAAGATCGGAACGTACCAGCTTGCGGTCCTCGCCAAGCACCATGGCATCAAGTTCATGGTTGCCGCCCCTACCACTAGCATTGACGTGGACACGGAGACTGGTGACGAGATCGAGATTGAGCAGCGCAAGCGTGAGGAGCTGACTCAGATTAGCGGCGCTGTTGTTAACGCGGACGGCTCCATCGACACCAACAAGTCTGTCAGAGTGGCGATTGCTGACCAGAGAATCGGTGTCTGGAACCCCGGTTTCGATGTCACCCCGCACGAGTACATCGATGCCATTGTCACTGAGAAGGGGACGGTGGTGAAGGGAGAAGATGGCAAGTTCCACTTTGAGGACTTGATGCCTGAGAGATTCCAGTAGATACCTCTCTATATAGACCTGGCGGTTAGACTTGGCGATATGGGTTTCGGCGTTGAGTGGCAGGCGTAGGGCATAGGTACTAGAAAATTCAGGGTTTCGATGTTTCAGTGGGTAATAGAAAGAAAGACATTTCAACAACACTTGAGTTGTAAGACTTGAATACATAACATGAGATCTAGGTTCAAGCAAAACACCGTCGTTACCTGGAGATTGTTTGTGGTACACTATTTTGTACTTTGTTTACACTTCACCACACCGTCTCCACTTGTCTTGTCTTGGCAGGGCCACGCAGGGGCCAGCAATTGGGGAATCCTCAACGCAGGCCTCTCCACTCTTCTTTCTCCAAAGTGGAACCAAGCTCTCCCCCCGCTGCCGCATGCTGCGGACGGAAAGGAACCCCGGTCGGTTTGTGGGGTTCGACATTCGCAATCGAGGTCGTAGCTCGCGACTTCAGATGGGAATATTTATCTGACCGGATAGGTAGGTAGGTACTTTCAAACTTTCTTTTTCGATACCTTTCGTTCCTTTCCTTTGGTTTCCCTCCCTCGGACTGAGTGCGCAATGAAAGCATTACCGAATCTTCTCCTCCTTTGGGGCACCTCCCTTCTGTCCCACACCTCTGCCTTTGTCATCGACAACAACAACCACCATTACCAGCAACAGCTACTCGTCGTCAATGATGCTTCCATCTCTCCCCTCCAGATCTCTACCTCATCCGCTACCGACGATGCGCCATCCTACCGCAAGAACCTCCTCTCCCTCCACAAATCCCTAATCGAAATTCCTTCCATCTCCCGCACCGAGCAAGAGGTCGGCAAGTTCCTCCTCGACTACCTCCGTAACAACCTCGGCTACGTAGCCAAGGCCCAATTTCTGGAAAGCGACAAGACTTCCCACGGTTCCGACGGCGATGACCACTCCCAAGGCCGCTTCAACGTGCTCGCCTGGCCCAGCTCGCACAACCTCTCCAGTCCGCGCGTGCTAGTCACCTCGCACATCGATGTCGTCCCACCCTTCATTCCCTACCGCATCAGCACCCCTGAGGGGTCCGACCAAGTCACATCCGACACCTTCATCAGTGGGCGCGGCTCCGTCGACGCCAAAGCCAGCGTGGCCGCGCAGATCGTCGCGGTCGAGGAGCTCATCCGCGCCAAGGAGGTCGACCCGGCCGACCTGATGCTCCTCTTCGTCGTGGGCGAGGAGATCAGCGGCGATGGGATGAAGGTCTTCTCCGCCGCTTACAACAACGACAAGAAGAAGGAGAGCCTGGCGTTGTTGCCCCCCTTGCATTTCAGAGCGGCCATCTACGGCGAGCCAACAGAGAACAAGCTCAGCTGCGGACACAAGGGCCACGCGGGCGGGTTGCTCAAGGCAAAGGGAATCGCGGGTCACTCGGGATACCCGTGGCTGTTCAAAAGCGCTACCGAAGTACTGGTGAAGGCGCTCGCCAAGATCATTTCCGCGGACCTAGGCAGCAGCGACCGCTACGGCAACACGACGGTGAACATTGGTACCATTGCGGGTGGCGTGGCGGCAAACGTGATTCCCAAGGAGGCGCAGGCGAAGCTGGCCATCCGCGTCGCGGCGGGTAACCAGACGACGGGCGCGGATATCGTGAGGGAGGCGGTGGACAAGATCTTGGAGGAGACGGACGCGGAGGCGTTCACGATGGAGTGGACGGGCGGGTATGGACCCGTGGAGTGCAACTGCGATGTGGATGGGTTTGAGACTATGGTGGCGAGCTATGGGACGGATGTGCCTAACTTTGAGGGTGACCATGTCAGTTATCTGTATGGGCCTGGAAGCATCCTGGTGGCGCATGGTGATGATGAGGGGTTGAAGGTTGGCGATTTGGAGACTGCAGTGGAGGGATACAAGACACTCATCAAGCATGCGCTTGCTGCTGCTTGACCAGTTGGGTATGTTGGATGAGTTTATGATTTTGATGAGGTATGAGTTATGTAGAATGTTGGGTATGAGTGCATGCAAGTGAATGGATTCACAAAAAAATGTCTCCATAAGTAACTTTTAATTATGGATGACGCGCCAATCGCTCAGAGGTATGTATGTACGTATGTATATGTCTTGACAGCAAAGTCTCATCCCAACCCAAGATTCGCTATTGGTATGTTTTTTTTTAACCTCTATGAGATGTTCAAACTTCAGCCAATCTCAATACCCACACGCACCAAGCCACTTGGGTCTCTCCCCACCCCCCCTCAACTCCAACCCCATCTCAACCGCATCCAACTCCTTTCCTCCATCCAAGGAACGAAAACCCTTCCCAGCCTTCTCGCTCTCAATCAATTTGCCCCTCGCCCGCTCAATGACCCCCACCGTCTCCCTCGGCACCGCCAACCCGGCATCGAAACCCCTTACCTTCCCCCCTTCCCGCTCATCCCCCAACAGCCCCAAGACCGCCAACCCAAAAAAGCTATGATACAAATCCGGCGGACTCCCGGGGGACTTCCCGAACCCGCCAATCCGATGTTGCATCTTCTCCAGCAAGAACCGTCTGGCGGCTTCTCGGTCCACCAAAGAGTCCAACCTTCCCAGATTGGCGAGTGCGCCGCATACCCACCAAAAGTAACAAGTGTCTGCTACCTTGTTGGTGCGGCCGTTGAAGGCTACGTGGACTTTGTCGTGCCCTTTCTTTTCGGCGGTTTCGGACAGGAGGCAGAGGAGGTCGGAGGGGGTGGGAGGTAATAGGAAATTGGGGTCGTCGAGGTCATCTTCTTGGTAGATGTAGGTGTCTGGGTCCTGGTCCGAACCCGGCGGGGGCGGTTCGAGGTAGACGAAGGGGCGGGAGGCGAGCCAGTGGATGAGGCCGGGGAGGTCGCGGATGGAGGAGTGGAGGAGGGGGGATTTTTGTGGTGCAGTGGTGGTGGTGGTGGCGGTGAGAGGGCGGTCGAGGAGGGTGAGGGCTGCTATGGCGCAGTAGGCGTAGCCAGCGTGGGCTTCGTCTTGGGAATTACCGGCGAAACCACGGTCGTATGTCTGAGGGGGGGTTGTTGTATGTTATTGAGTGACCGCGATACCATTAGACATGAGAAAGTGAAGTGAAGTGGATCGACATACCTGACTATTCAAGATATACCTCGCCAACGCCTCAGTATCAAAATCCTCCACCCACCCCGGACTTCCTTCTTTCACATCCCCTCGCAGGATCCACCTGATGGCCGTAGCAATATAGCAGTAACGCATGTCATAGCCGCCTGCAATAAACCGCCCGTGGCCCGGCAAGTCACTGAGCGCCTCTCCAAAACTTCCATCTAGGCGCTGGAGACTCTTCAGAAAACGCAGCGTCCCCACCCGGTTCACGCCCTCAAATATGTTCTCCCCCGCCGCCTCATCCTCCTCGTCCGCCAAAAGGGCAAGCAGTTGTAGAGCAAACAGTGTGGAGGTGATGTTGGCCAAGCCGGCATGATCTGGCTCATCCGAAGTTTTGGTGTCAAAGTTATGTGTGTCGTAGCTGTTAAGCGGGAAGACAAGCGAGGATGTGCCGCAGAAGCCGCCGGTGGGATGTTGATGGTGAAGAACCCATTTCCTCATAGCCCGCTTATCCTCGCGGCTGATGAGCGGTTCTGGGGTTTCAGGCCTTCGTTCTGACGGAGGCGGGGTCAGGAGGGTGACTGAGTTGACGATGAAATAAGCCAGAGCCAGGCGATTGGATTCATTGGAGAGATAGACGTGAGGTAAGGGTGCTCGGATGCACATCTTCCAGTATCGAAGGTGTCGGTGAACGTCGAGGTAGGGCCATTCCTGCTGCTCGGGCTCCTCTTGGGTCTTGCTGTCGTTGGCCATGGCGAGTGTGGAACGCTCACCGGGCAATCTCAATTAAGTATTAAAGAGAACAGGAAGGGTAAATAGTACTTTATACAATCACAAGTCCCATGTGTGTAAAGATGAAAGCTAGTGAGTGTGTGACGTTGGTTCCAAGATGTTTGTTGTTTATGAATCCCGTCACCTCCCCTGAATGAGAGGTCAACAGGCCTATCGATAACAAGCTGGAAGCTATACCATACATAGTATCTACCATAGTACATACGTAGCTGTACAACCCCACCAGGCCATCAAGGTGGGTGGTGTGGGAATGGCATGGGCCCAGAGCTGTCAAGGTGGCAGTTGAATGCAGAGGGTTAGGGTAGAGTAAGCTTGAATTGTCTTGCAATACGACCTACACTAGACTTAGTGCCGTATGTGGGAATGTCCCAGCTTCATGACCATTCAATTGGTCCCCCAAAGTGGAAGTTGAAAGCTGTCTGAGATACAAGATCACCTCTTCTTTTTGAAAGGACAACAAACATTTACGGTACACCAAACCACAAACACTTCAACATTGCATCAACGGGCTTCCGAGGGCATCACAGCAACAGCACATCCGTCTGCGCAGCATCCAGCATCCAGCGCCCCTTTACCGCACGCAGCCCATCCCAGGGCAGTACCATCCATCATCCTGTCAAGTCGACTTTGTTGAATCACGACACCTCCGTCACCATGGGGCTCCTATCCGCCCATACGATTCTAACATCCATCTCCCTCTTCCACATCACCCTCGCCTTCTTCTTCATCACCAATCCCGCCAAGATTGCCGACCAGGGCGTAGTTTGGCTAATGGGGGAGGCTATGGGCCTGGTACGTTTTCTTCTTCTTCCCTTTTCCGTTGTTCCGCTCCCCCCCCCCCCCTCTCCCTCTGCTTTGCGCAATAACGATACTATGATCCTAACCCTCGTCTGTCTCTTCCTCTCCGCACAGCCTCACTCCCGCCACTTCGACACCCAATCCCCCACCACCGCCCTTCTCGGCATCGTCCTCGGCCTCTGGGGTCTCACCGACCTCGTCTCGCTCTCCATGCCCGAAGAGATCGCCATGATCCACCACTGGGGCTCTCAAGTCCCCTTGCGCCTGGCCTGCTCCTTCTTCTTGACGCTGTACAGCTTCTTCTTCTCGGCTTCGTCCCCGCTGTATGACTCGGCCACCCCCTCGGGAGGAAAGTTCAGCCACCCGACGGCGTCTTCGTTTGAGGGCCAGTATGCGGCCAAGGATGTCGCTGGGGATTGGGGCTGGGGAGGCGATGCGCTCAAGAACAGGGTGTTCTTTACGTTCATGTTTGTCGAGACTTTTAGCTGGTTTTGGGTGTACTTGACGTTGAAGGAGGAGCAGGTGGAGATTTACAAGAGGGCGGCGCAGAGGAGGGAAAAGGAGAGAGAGGGTTTCTAGAATGCCTGAAATGGAGGGTAGCGAAGTCTGGATGTTACCAATGTACGGGGACAAGGTTTATCAATGGGAAGGGGGAGGTTTTCTAGGATATCAAAATGGCATTTCTTAATCCGGTCACGGCAGGCTTTTTGGACCAGACTTTTGCAAATTGGTAGCGAACAGCCTCGTCCCTTTGACTGGTAGTCTTTCACTAAGAGGACATGGCAGGAAAGGTTGATATGCGAATCTTACCGGAGCTGCCGCCTGCCGTGGATAAGCATTCGCTCCACACTTTCAAAAAGGCCTCGACGCTGTTCAACTGGCCTCGATCAGATTCTCGAATATAATGTCACTGAGTCTGGGTCTGGGTTGGTTGGAAACTTGTTAGTTTATCACGGTTATGTAGTACTTTTTCTTGAAATCGGATACTACAATCAAAGAAAAGTTTGTCCGGCCGGGCCCTGAAAAGTCAACTCCATTGGCGATCTGTAACCGGATGGTAGGAATAACCCTTGAAGAAGCTGCTCAGGTAACGAATGCACAAATGTTCTGCGCCATAGGTGTATCTACCTGACCATCGACATCGAATATTATATTTTTTGATCCATGACCTGTACAAACACACTGCTTTTGGAACGCCTTCCTTGCCTTGCCGTGTCTACATTTCCCTCGTGTGATTTGAAAAGTAAATCAACGCTCAAACTCAGGACAAACCTTGTTTACACCTGCCACATAGCCCAGCACCAGTCCCGTACGCCATACACCGCCCGTATCCATCCTTACATTTTATCGACCATATCCCTTAACTTGAAAACATTTCTAACACTTAATCCGTCCACAACCGCCACTCAGTGAGGTGCAAGCCAGCCTCCCCCTCACAGAGCCTGAACACTCTTGAAGAACGGATTTCCCAACAGCCTTTCATCCTTCTGCACCAACTCCTTCAACCTCGCCACCATCTCCTCTTTACTCATCTGCCCACTCTTCACCTCATCCTTCCATCTCACCAGCACCTCTTTCAACAGCGCACTGCCCTCCTCCACGTCCTGCTTGCTGTACTGAACACCTAGACCACCCCCGTTCTCCTCGTCATGCTTGCTAGTAAAGTCCTCCAGCTCGTCCGCCTTGCGCTTGGCCATGCGCACCACCTTGTCCGGGAACCGGACCAGCTCGGCCACGTGGATGCCGAAGCTCTGGTCGCAGATGCCGGGTTCGACTTTGTAGAGGAGGGTTACCTCGCGCTTCTTCTTTTCCTGTTCGTCTTCGTCGAGGACATTGTTGGTGTCGGTGCCGCTGATGTGCGCCGTAACGTGCAGGTTCTTGACGTTGGGATACTGGTCCGCCAGTGCGGTCAATTCGTGAAAGTGGGTGGCAAACAGCGCAAAGCAGCCGATCTCCTTGACGATGTGCTCCGAGATGGCCCAGGCGAGACCAAATCCGTCGTACGTCGACGTGCCGCGGCCGAGCTCGTCGATGATGATCAGGCTCTCGGCCGTGGCCGACTTGAGAATGTTGGCCGTCTCCAGCATCTCGGCCATGAAGGTCGACACGCCCTTGAGCTGCGAGTCGGACGCGCCGACGCGGGCGAGAATGCTGTCAAAGATGGTTAGTTCTGCTGACGAGCAGGGCACGAAGCAGCCGATTTGCGCCATGAGCGCGATTACACCAATCTGCCGGATGTATGTCGACTTGCCGCCCATGTTGGGGCCGGTGATGATGAGGAAGGACGAGTCCTCGCGCGCGAGGGTGACGTCGTTGGTGATGAAAGTCACGTCGTCTTGGACTTCCATACACGGGTGGCGGGCTTCGGTGAGGACGGTGCGACCGGTGCCGCGGGGGTGGATCTTGGGCCGGACATAGGAAATGGGAGCGTGGACGGAGCAGTGCGCAAAGGAGACGATGACGTCGAGGTGGGCGAGAACGGCGGCGAGCCGCTCGAGGACGGGGCAGTATGAGGCGGCCACGCCGACGACTTCGTTGACGAGACTGCTTTGGGTGCGGTTGTAGTTCTGGGAGAGCTGGTCGAACTCGCGGCGGAGGGCTTGAAGGGTCTTGGTGGTGAAGTAGACACCGTTCTTCTGGGTTGAGCACTCGAGGTAGCGCGAGTTGTTGCGAATGCAGCCAGCCTCGGTGCGGGTTAGACGCATGCACCAGCCGTGAACCTTGTGGTTCTCGAGGAAGATCTTCTTCTCGCGCTCCTGGCCGAGATCTTCGGCGGCTTCGGCGAACTCGTTGTCCATGTCTGTGCGCAGCCGGTCGAGCTTCTTGCGGATGATGCGTAGGCTATCGTCGAACTCGGGCTTGATAATAAACTCGTGGTTGTCGAGGGCGTCAAGGTCAACTGTGGTCTCGACCATTTCCTGCAGCTTAACGAGGCTGTCTGAAAGCTCGCGGAGTTTGTTGGTATAGACCTCATCAAGTGGGTCGCGGTAGGCTTCATCCATGACGCCTTCGAGGGTTCCAATAAAACCGGGTAGGCGTATGACCACTTGATATGCCCTCACAACGTCTTCTAGTGTTGCTTTACCGCGCTGGAACCGCTTCGACAGCCGATATAAGTCAGGAATGGATCGAAGATGTTCCTCCTGCATTGACTGTCGTAGCTCCGTGTCATTGGCAAAGGCCTCAACCAGTTGCTGGCGCTTCTCAATTTCCTCCGCATTCATCAGGGGCTGCTTGAGCCATTGGGAAAGTAATCTGCTTCCCACGGGAGTCTTACAGTGGTTCAACAACCCATACAGACTCATGTTCTTTGCTCCATCCCGAGCACCAGGCATGAGGTTGAGAGCCTTTAAGGCTGCCGCATCCAGCTTCATGAACTGGGCCAAGTCATGCTGGTACAGTTGATACTGGCCAAAATTGGACGGATCATGCAGTATGCCTAGGTACTTGATGAGGGCCGCGGCAGATCCCATGGCGAGTTTCAAGTCGGTTTGTGGGAGCAGGCTGGCAGCGCGCTCATCCTTAAGTAGCCGTGACAGATCTTGCTCGATGTCCTTGGTGCCGAACTCGCCTGCAGGCCTTTCTGCGATGGCAACACCGCAGTTGTCGATGATCTGCCTTAACTTGGCCAACTCTGGGTCCTTTTCCTTCTCACCCTTGTCCTGTGTGATGATGCACTCCTTGACGCCTAGTTGAATGAGCAACGCTTCGAAGTTGGAGTATAGATCATTGTCGAGGAACTCGCTAACTCCCAGTTCCCGTACACTTGCATCGGCAAAGCACACTCCCACTGTCCTGGCTTCCGAAGCCTTTGCCGAGATTTTGACCGCCAGGATGACGGGAGCTCCCTCGAATTGACCACCAAGTTCATCCTCCACGTCCTGTAGGTTTCCCGGAGAAGCCTGCTTGACGATTTTCCAGTTCATGCGGCCACTGGGACTGGCCCATATCTCGATTCGCTTTCCTAGCTTGAACAGAGCTTCGCGAAGGAATTGTCGGAATACGGTCACGGTCATGGTGACTGAGGGCAGGCCGGTATGGTCGCTTCGGCCTAGCTGGCGAATGACGGATGTTGTCTTGTAGACAGTTCGGGCAATAAAGGTGGCATCGTCGCCGTGGGCTGTGTACCAGTCGCCTCTGTCGAAAATCCTGATGGCCTCTTCGCCAAGTTGTGGCAGGGACTTGTAGAAGCGAATGAAGCCATGTTCGTCATCGACCTATCGACATGAAGCCGGATGGTCAGCAAGCCGTCGGCCATGGTCTTTTCTATCGGAGCTGTTGACGAACCTTGAGCTCTGGTCTGGAGGACATTTTGGCCAAGATATGTCGCTGAAATCTCGTCCGATGCTAAGGTAGTACAAAGCTGACGTCTCCCTCTTGCTTGTGCCGGCCCAACTTCCAGAGAACGGACACCCAGTTTGCAGTGGTGGTGATACCAGCGACTTTTTGCGGAAAGATGATGCTTGCCCGGGAGACGCGCCTCAATTAAAAGAGATGCATGGGGGACGCGTCTAGTTGAGTAGCTAGGCTTGGACGGGGGTGCCTGTCTTTTTGCGGATAGCACCTTTCACAGCACAGACCGCCTGAAAATAACCGCTAAAACAGAGGGGTCTTCCTGCTGCTTTCTACATACAATGACATCGATGTTCCGCGGCGTTTATGGAAATTCTTTCCCCACTTTAAACTTTTAGATTGTCACCTTTCAATTCCCAAAACTCAATCATCTCATTGCTTTCTATCTTCGTCATCAACCAATATGGCGGAACAAACCCCTCAAATCGCTGTGGCCCAAACAGAACCTCTAGCAGACACCATATCGACAGCCAATTCAAAGCGGAAGGCGGAGGAGCAGCTAACAAAAGAGATGGTCGAGCAACAACAACAAACCGAGCAGCCGGCTTCCAGCAGCAGCGAGCAGCAACCGACCGAGCAAACCACAACCACCACAGACAACGCTCAAGAGCCACAACAGCAACAAGGAGATGGAGACAAGGCTGATACCCGAGCAGCCGATGGCACCGCCACCAACGAAGACGGCACCCCCAAGATCTCCAAGAACCAACTCAAGCGTCTCCGCCGCCAAGCAGCCCACGAGCAATTCCGACAAGAACGCAAGGAGAAGCGCAAAGAAAAGCGACACCAACAACAAGCCAGGAAGCGAGCCCTCAAAGAAGCCGTGGTAGCCGAAGCCCAAGCGGCCGGCCAGGACCCGGAAGAGGCTCTGAAGAAACTGTGCAAGGAGCCGTGGGTGGCGCACCCCGTTCCCGTGGCCTTCATCATCGACTGCGACTTTGAGGAGTACATGCGCGAAAACGAGATTGTGTCGCTGTCTTCGCAGATTGTGCGGTCCTACTCGCAGAACCGCCGGGCCAAGTACCAGGCGCAGCTGGTCATCAGCTCGTGGAAGGGTAAGCTCAAGGACCGGTTCGAGCGCGTGCTGAAGAACGCGCACCTGAACTGGAAGGGTGGCGTAAAGTGCGTGGAAGGCGACTTTGTGCAGGCGGCGGAGATCGCGAAGGGTATGATGGCGGAGTCTGATGTCAAAGAGGGCATGATCGATCTCCTCAAGCCGAGTGGAAATGGTGGGTTGTTGCTTCCTGAGGCGGAAGCCGAGGAGACGGAGGAGGGCGCTGAGGCTGGCGATGCTGCTGCTGCTGCTGCTGCGACGGTTCCCAAGCCGAAGCCCGAGGAAGAGGCTGAGGATGTGGACCAGTCGATTGTTTACCTGTCGGCAGAGTCTGACTACACCCTGGACAAGCTAGAAGCGAACACGTGCTACGTCATTGGCGGCCTGGTGGATAGGAACCGCGAGAAGGGCCTCTGCTACGGCCGGGCCAAGGCGGCAAAGGTGCGGACGGCCAAGCTGCCGATTGGAGAGTACATGGCGATGCAGAGCCGCTATGTCCTCACGACAAACCAGGTTGTAGAGATCATGGCTAAATGGCTTGAGTGCGGTGATTGGGGTGAGGCGTTCCTGACCGTCATTCCCAAGAGGAAGGGCGGAACTCTCAAGGCAGAGTCGTCGTGTGGTACCCCTGCAGCGGATAACGGCGAGGATAATGAAGAGGAGGAGAACGACACCCAGGAAACCAACGGTGAGGCTGCAGCCCCCAAGGTCACAAACCAGACGACAGAGCAAGCACAGGATGTGCAAATGTCGGCTTAGAAACGCTGTCTTCCTTCGAATGATGTGTGGATGACAGCTCTTTCTCCGTAGGAAAAGTCCAGTGAAGATTCAGGATAGCGGGTGCATCACAGGCATATACCCAATTATTTTGAGCCGCCAAACAAATACCTTCCTCAGTTATCGAAAGGGACACGATGTTCCCATGTTCAAGCCAGACGTAGACCTGCTAACCCCTGGCCTGCAAACCATCGATATCCTGTTCCTACAACGCCAATGACCCATCACACAACAAGATGCACAAACATTTGACCCAACCCTTCTATGGTTCCCTTATTCCGCTTTTTTTTCAATCCACACATCAAAACTCCATACTATCACCACCTCCTCCACCTCCTCCTCCTTCCTCCTCTCGTTCTCTCTTCACCTTAACCTCCCTCTCATCCTTCATCAAACCAATCACAAAGCTTCTGAAGTACTCGATATAGCCCTTCAGACTCGTCTTCTCCCAATCCACCACATGCTTCTCCACCTCCTGCTCCTGTTCCCCTCCCTTGGGCTCCGGCTTCTTCCACTCGTCAATTTCCCTAATCAGACTCTGCACCGTCGGCACACCCAACGGATCAAAGCTCTCTAATCCCCTCTTCACATCAATCGGCACACACACCCTCCCCGTGCCCGGGTGCACGACGAAGGGCGACTTGAGCAAATGGTTCAGTTTCTTGGACACTTCGATATCAAGGCGCGGGTACGTATACTCGAGCACAATATCTTGCTTGGCGTCCAGGAGAGACTTGGTGTCAAAGTTCTTTGCGGTGGACGTCTTGGCGACGCTGTCGATGTCGGCCCATTTCAAGGTTGACGGCCGATCGGGCGATGAGGCCCACTTGTTGCGCAGGGCGGACACGAGTTGCTTCTGATCCGAAGGCAAAAGGGCGAGGAGCTTTTCCTGCTGTTCCTCGGTGCGCCAGGGGTCTTGGGCCTCGAGCACGTCCGACTGGAAGTGCTGCTTGAGGATGTCGAGGGAGCGGACCAAGTGCGGGTGCAGCGGCCGGCGGAGATTGACTTTCTTGCCGCTTTGCGCGCCGCCCCGGATGACTTCGAGGTAGCCGGCGATGGCGCGTCGCTTCTGGTCGTCTAGCGCCCGCGCACTCTTGTCGCATACCCATGCGTGGGCACCGCGACGGCCTGAGTATACCCACATGATGTGTTTGAAGCCAAAGTCCTCGCGCAGGGCCGTGTCGACAACCTTGATGGCCATGGTGATAAATTGCCAGCACTTTTGGCAGATGTTGGCTTTGTCGCAGCACGTACGGATGTCGTCGTAGTCTGTCAGATCGATATCGAAGCAGAGTTCCTTCGAGAGGGGCCGAAAAGCTGACGAGTTCCGTAATGTTTTACGATCGCGGGGGTTAGCCGTGTAGACGGGGCCGATTTCGAAACGCGAGGGCATGAGGCGCAGGACATCTTTGCGGAGTCTGTTCAGGTTGGTCGGGTTAGGAGATGGATAGCTTGAATGGAACTGGATGGACAAACTCACAGATCCGAGGTGGCGAAGGATTGGTATCGTAGGTATGCGTCGTTCTGCAACGTAAAGGCGAATTCGCGATGGCTGAAATCGTTGGTAGGTGTTGGGCTGTGGTTCAGCCACTGGAACAGGTATCGCCATGGGAAGAGCCGCTGGTAGAACGTGCGCATGACTTCGGGATCTGAGGCTTCGTGTATGTCAATCTCCATGTCACTACAACTAGTTAGCTTCTGCTGTCCTGGGCTTGAACTGTATGGTTGTACCACCTTTGCGAGGAGAGCAGATCGGGCGAGCTTGCTGGCTCCCGCTTTGCTGTCTTGGTAGTAGGGAACTCGTCATCGTCCGAGTCCATCTCATCAAACAGCTCTTCGAGCTTCACTCCTGTCGCCGGTTTGCTCTCGATCGGCGCACTTGTGGCAGCATCTGGTACTGGAGTTTCTTGGTTGTTTGGCGTCTCGGCTTGGCTTTCAGCCTTCGACTCTGAGGTTTGGTTCGTGCCAGTTGTTGAGGCCGAGAGGTTTTGAGGGGTGACATTGGAATCCGCCATGTCAACGTCTTCGTCTGCTGGTTGTTGGGTTTCCGGGCCTTGGGCGGTTGTGCTTTCAGCAACGGCACCCTCTTGTTCTTGGTCGACATTGACCATGGGTATCGGCGAATCCTCTGACTCTGGCGGTGATTCGGAATGAGGCATTGTGAAGGCGTTTGAATATGAGGATCGTTTTCTTGAAATCGAGTGATATCCTGTCGTTACGTGAACATTTGTGGATATTTGAAAGGGTACTTAAGAATTGCCTCTTTTTTTTTTTCCGAGTGTTGACCTATTTCACGATTCACTCTCGGAACAGCCTCGATTCAGTGATAGTCGCGTCGTAAAACCGCGGTCGTGTAAAGCACTTGCAGTGGAGCGGGAGCCATGCAGGGGTGCACGCTAACAACAACTGCAACCTCCAACGTCCACTGCCGACGGGATATACTGTACTCTAACTCTAATGGTATCCGTTATACACTGTACAGTAGCACACATACTAAACCCTAACCCTTTTCCTCATTGCAGCTGCTCATTCCCCTGTAGCGGGGGTCATGGAACGAGTTGGGTCCGTTTGCTACCTATTCGTCCCTCCCACATCAGTTAGGTCTTCAGTTCCTCCTCCTCCAACTTCCATAGACCTTCCTCAAGCTCTCTCAAAACTTCACCAGTCTGGTTGAATTGGAATGGGTGGGGTTGTGTATGGGATGGATGATCATTCCTTGTGCTGGCGGACCTTGCCCCCCCCCCCATCTTCCCCGTATGTATCCGCCCAGTTCCCCTACGCTAAACCCCCGCGACGTCATTGGGGACGGGAAGGCCTAAAAGGTCGACCACTGACATGGAGCCGAGCAGGTAAAACATGGGATCATCAAGAACAGGCGGGAACTACTCAACACCAACCGATCATCCCGACTCCGAATTTTCTTCTGACTGTTCCCTGGCCTTTTTTACCTGGCACATGATCTATTAAACCCATATACTAATTGTTATATCGACTTTCTTATCCCTCGTGCATCACTGATACTGGACATCGCCGACCAGCGATATCACTGCCACCAAACATGGCCAGCTTCCGCCTCACCATCGAAAACGGCTCCTTTCGTGACGTCCACGGGAGACAAATCACCCTACGAGGCATCAATGTTGCGGGCGACGCCAAGTATCCCAACAAACCCGAGCAGCCGTCCCATGTCGGCGAGAACTTCTTCGATGGCGACAATGTCAAGTTCACTGGACGACCATTCCCCAAGGAAGAAGCCCACCTCCATTTCTCGCGCCTAAAGCGGTTTGGATACAATACCATCCGCTATGTGTTTACGTGGGAGGCCATTGAAGCTGCTGGCCCTGGCATCTATGACGAGGAATGGATACAGCACACCATTGACGTTCTGCGCGTGGCCAAGCGCTATGGCTTCTACATCTTTATGGATCCTCACCAGGATGTCGTACGTGAACGTATCTCCTGTGTGTAGTTTGTTTTTGCATTTGGAAGCTAACCCCTGCGCGTCACAGTGGTCTCGCTTCTCAGGCGGCTCTGGCGCCCCCATGTGGACGCTTTACGCTGCTGGTTTGAACCCACAAAGCTTTGCAGCAACAGAAGCGGCCATTGTTCATAACGTCTACCCAGAACCCCAGAACTTTCCCAAGATGATTTGGTCGACCAACTACTACAGACTCGCTGCCGCAACCATGTTCACACTGTTCTTCGCTGGGCGAGACTTTGCGCCAAGATGCATCATTGACGGCGTGAACATCCAGGACTACCTACAAGATCACTTCATCCAAGCCTGCGCCCACCTTGCCCAGCGGATACACGAGGCAGGTGACATTGAGAACGACGTGGTGTTTGGCTGGGAGAGTCTGAATGAGCCGAACAAGGGCATGATCGCCTACGAGGATATTTCTGTCATACCCAAGGAGCAAAACTTGAAAAAGGGGACATGTCCGACCATCTGGCAAACCATGCTCACGGGGTCTGGGCGGGCGGTCGAGGTTGATACGTGGGACATGGGCGGTATGGGTCCGTACAAGGTCGGAAGGGCGCTCATTGATCCTAGTGGTGAGCAGGCGTGGCTACCGGCTGACTACGACGAGTCTCGCTATGGCTACAAGAGAGATCCGGGGTGGAAACTGGGCCAGTGTATATGGGCTCAACACGGTGTTTGGGATCCAGCCACCGATTCCCTGCTCAAAAAGGACTACTTTGGCAAGCATCCTATGACTGGCGAACATATCGACTACCCGTATTTCAGCAGCCACTATTTTATGGACTTTTTCCGTAAATACCGGGACACGATACGAGCGATCCACCACAACGCCATCATCCTCCTTCAGGGACCTACCATGGAGCTGCCTCCCAAAATCATTGGTACTCCGGACGGCGACGACCCATTGCTAGTATACGCGCCACATTGGTACGACGGCATTACCCTCATGACGAAGAAATGGAACCGAGTGTGGAATGTCGACGTGATCGGGATTCTTCGCGGTAAATATTGGAGCCCTGCGTTTGGCATCAAGATTGGAGAAACGGCGATCCGGAATTGCTTCAAGAACCAACATGCAACCATGAGACAGGAGGGTCTGGATTATATTGGGAATCACCCGTGCGTGATGACCGAGTTTGGCATTCCTTACGACATGGATGACAAGCATGCGTACAAGACGGGCGATTACTCGAGCCAATCGGCTGCGATGGATGCGAACCATTACGGTGTTGAAGGGGCGGGATTGGAGGGCTACACTTTGTGGCTGTACACGACCAAGGCATGTATCAAGACATGGTCAACTTTCATTGCCGATTTGAAGCTAACCGGCGGCTGTAGAACGATCATGAGTTGGGAGATCAATGGAATGGAGAAGATTTGTCCATCTTCTCGGTGGATGACAAGCTTCTTCCAGAGTCACCCGTCCCAAAGTCACATAGTCGCGACGGGTCAGGCTCTAGCATTGCGACAACCCCAACAGGCACTAAAGATGAAGACTTGGACGACGACAGCAGCGTAACCCCAGCTAACATCAAGCGCACGCTCACCAATCCCTCTATATCGTCAGAGAGCACGCAACGTCAGCCGGAATTGACCGCCAGTCCCGGATACCGCGCAGCCGAGGCATACGTACGCCCAGCACCAATAGCCACGGCCGGTACCGTAAAGAAATACGGGTTCGACCTCGGGTCATGCCAGTTCTACATGACAATCGAAGCTCCGGAGGCGGCCAAGCCGGATACTCCCACGGTGGTCTTCTTGCCAGACTATCACTTCCCGAAAGACGGGTGCCAGGTGGAGGTAAGCTCGAGCAAGTGGGAGATCAGGAGTGACGAGGAAGAGACCACGCCGTTGCAGAAGTTGAGGTGGTGGCATGGAGAGGGAGAGCAGACGCTTCGGGTCACGGGTGTGGTCAAGCAGGTCAATGGCGGCTCAGGCGAGGCGGCCGAGGTCGGATATTATGACCAGGTCTTTAACCAGGCTAAAGGGTTCTTGGACGCTTGCACTATTATGTAAGAAAAGGGGCAATATGGTGGTTGGATGAGTAATGCAGCAATTTGGAACGGGAGTCATGAGTACCGCTGGAGTAAAGAATCTTTCTTGATGTCGACAAGCGATATTGTAGAGGTAGCATTGATTGCACAGCGGAACGTTTGTATACCGTACCCGTCCGTTGGTGTGGGGAGAGAGTCTGGGGAAACTTGGCTTAACCAGGTGGCCTTCGGCATGTGGCAGAAGTTCTAGACTAGGCAAGAACAGTGTGTAATGTTGAATAAGCTTTGAGTCAGATCACGAAACCTAGTTTCCCGAGCTCCTCGTCTAGGATCAAAGTGAAACAGGAGCGAAGTATATACCGGGGAGTTATGGGCGGGATCGCCGGTAACATGTACCTGTTTTGTTATTGATTGGTGTGCAGTTTCGAAAGAGTCGGTATCTGCGAAAGGTTAGGGTAGCTAAGGATCTTTCAGATGGTCGGTCGGCATAGCTGCACGTGTTCCCCGAACCGGTCCCCATGTTGAAACAGTCGACCGATTGTCAGGGAAGCCCGGGAGCCCCGAGGTGGAGAGGTGAACGACGGAGATTTTGGGTGAACGGGGCCCGCCAAGTCGGGTCGGGTCTATCAGATGCACGGGCGGGGGGGACGGGGGCCCGGTCAACTGGGGTCCTTCCA
Source organism: Neurospora discreta FGSC 8579 (assembly GCA_009805215.1). NCBI lineage: Eukaryota > Fungi > Ascomycota > Sordariomycetes > Sordariales > Sordariaceae > Neurospora > Neurospora discreta. The sequence continues at coordinate 421,534 of RANX01000018.1, forward strand.
TGTCCCTATAGAAGCCGGATTAAGCGGGAGCCAGGTTTTGCAGTGGTCTGTCTATGGGTGGTTGGGTACTGTTGACATGGAATCGACAGGCAGCTTCTTCTCACATGTCAAAATTCGAAAAGCAAAGGGATAGGACAGTTCTGATTTGTTTCATTCGCTGGTTTCATCTTGCTGGCGACCTTGACTCTGTAGGAGTGTAGGCTAGGTATAGTAGGTAGATAGTCTATACTAGATCGGGTGGTGGTTGCACGCCGGGTGTACGTAGGTACCTTTACCGATCTTGGATCTTCCAGGGCATTTGTTCAGCGCACTAGGTTGTGCAGATAGCCTGTTAAAGGGACTCCAGCGGGGTCACTGTCGTGGCCAGGAGCCTGGGTGCACTTCCATCCTAACCTACTGTACACTAGAGGTAACCTAACAACGTCAACGCTACAGCACCTAGTGCCGGCCAACCTAAGGTACCTCTAGGCCGGGTGTATGTATGTACATACCGCCCGAAGCAGCGCCTCCATGCTAGCGGACACTCAGTGGAGAGAGCGAGGTTGTGACCCCAGCGACTGGACACGGTGTTGGGCTTCGTGTGGATGCCCTGGGCTGGGCGGGCAAACCGCCGTGCGGGACAATTTTCCCCTCACAGCACACACGGCCGAGCGACACGTTTTGGACTTGCTGCCCATCTCGGAGAAAGGATCTGATCTGGACACACAACGAACAAGGCCTGTCGTGTGGTGTTCTTCATGCGCAACCGGAGTCTGGCCCGGCCGCAAAAAGCTTGGGACGGAATTCATGATGATGGACATGCCCTGGGCCCGGCAAGGGACGGGAAGGAGAAATGTGTAGGTACCTCTCTCTACCTAGGTAGGTAGGTAGGCAGGTAGGTACAGGGAAATCACGAGCGGGCAATTCAGAAAGGGGTCATTTCACTCGGTCATCTAATTTCAGTGTCGTCCGATACCTTCCAATTTTATCCATCGTTTTTTTTCATCAATTCCCAGTCGGGCATCGGGTCACGATCTGACCAACTAATTACCAACACCACCACAACAACAAACTGCAAAGGCCGTCCGTGATCGTTGACGTCGTCGTACCACTCGCTACCACAGCTGCTTACTACCACAACACAACAACACCTCCTCTTTGGTTCAATTAAAGTTGCCTTAGCTGCCTCAGTTCAGCCAACCGAACCAGAGCTATCTAGCGACCTCAACCTCGATTAGGCACGCTGGTTGCCATCTTCCTCTTTCAGCTTCGTTCCATCATCCATCCTGTCAGTTACAGCAACACACGGGACAGTCTACACTACATGATATAATACCTCTTCTTTACGCCACACAGTCTTGTCGACCGATCCGACCTACCTAGGTCCAGGTATATATATATGCCCAGGCAGCTAGGTACCTTATTGCCGATTTGAAGCTACCTTCCTACTTCATACCAGAGGCCCTAGGTACCTCGGGACACTACCTACGTATCTATACAGGCTACCCATACCGACTGCCGCAAACCGACGGTTTTGTCGTTCCTGTCGCAGCAGTTACCCCGACCTTTGTTACCTACTATCCATCTCCAACTACTCGCTGTACCGCACCCAATACCCGACCACCTCGCTCGAGTCCCAATCAGACGAGTCCGGGCCCAACAAGCACAAGTCCACAACACCCTCTTTTTGCAGTTGGGGTTGTTGGTCGTCGAAGACATACGCTCGTTTGTCTCTATCCCCATCTTCGACGACAACATCCTCCATATGTCATGACAGTCTAGGTAGACCCTCTAGGTATTCCACCAGCAGGCCCATCATACCTTGCATTCGCTTTCCTGTCCTTCGTTGTTGTCTGTCTGTCTGTCTGTGCACACCACGTCAGGCTGCTATCGTCCCGTTCCAGCCAGCAGGTCTCCAGAAAAATACATCAGACGACTCGCGCAAAACGATCGGCCTCAGCCTTCTTCCCCGCCCGCGAACCTCGATCAACCGATTGTCCGTGGCCGGCGACCCTTGCCGGCCATCACATATCTCTAGCGCCATATACCGCCAGACCCATTCGTGGCAATCGCTTTGTCGCCCTTACTCTTCTCCCGACGACATTGCGCAACACCGTACCTAGGTGTTACCTCCGGCCATGTACCAAAATGGCCAGAGGGACCCCCCGCGGCCCTTTGCGGTCCCGCCGCCGCCGCCGCCGCCGCCCATGTCACCCCCGCAAGCCGGTTCCGGAGTTGGAGGACTCAACGGCGTCATGAACATCCCTCCTCCACCCCCTCGCTACCCCAGCGCACCAGGAACTGTGGGCGCCTCCTTATTACCGCCTCCTCCCGGCCCGCCTCCCGGGAACCCGGGTTTCCCTCCGAGCGCTATTGCCCCGCCAAGCGCCCTGGGCTCTGCACCATGGCATGGCGCCTGGGGACGCCCATACAATGGACAAACCGCCTTCAATCTTCCTCCTCCCCCGCCTGGTGGAAATGGAGGGCTGCAGGCCTACAACCCCTTGTTGCATGCGCAGGCTGCTGCGGCGGCGGCAGCGGCGGTGGCGGCGGCGTCCGCTTCTAACACCCCGGGCCCCCCCGCTACCTCGATCACGATCCCTCCCCCGCCTCCGCCGAGCGACCAAATGAGCGCGACCTATATTCCATCGGCTGGCGACACGTATGGTGAAGGTGTGGGCATTCCGGGCTTGGGGCTGCCCGACGAGATTGGTGGCCCAGGGAACTGGATTGGGGCCGAGCAGCAGCGCTTGGGAGGAACATCCATGGAGGATGCGCATAGGTTACACGCTGCTCCCACGGCGGACAGGGGCTTATCGACCAACAGCAACACACCGAACAGCTCGTCGGCCATTCCGCCCGAGGTGGCAGCGCAGTGGCCGCTTGATAGGGTCCTGATGTGGCTTCAGGCCAACAGCTTCTCCCAGGACTGGGTGAATACGTTCAAGGTTTTGAACCTCCATGGTGCGCAATTTCTCGAGCTCGGCAGTGGTCATGGCGGTCGCGGAAACTTTGGTATGATGCATCAGCAAGTCTATCCGCAGCTGGCGCATGAGTGCCAGATGAGCAAGACGGGCTGGGACCAGACGAAAGAGCGGGAGGAGGGCAAGCGGATGCGACGTATGATCAGGGGAATCGTGACGGGTCGATCTGTAGATCCATCCAAAGTCCCGACAAGTGGAGGTGCGCAAGGAGGTGCGCAAGGAGGAGGAGGAGGAGGAGGAGCTGGAGGAGGAGGAGGAGGAGGAGCTGGAGGCCATGTCCGCAGAGAGTCCGTTAGTGCCAGTGTTCCGCCTAGCGCAGGTCCCGATTCTGCAGATTCTCCAAGCGTGGAGTTCAGCAAATCTCGTCCCTTTGTGCAGGAAGAGCAAGTTCAGTCCGGACCCAAGGCCCCGGGCCCGGGCTTCGCAGGCAGGAGATTCTCCCAATCGCGCTCAACGACGATGCCGCTGCTGACGAGTACCATGTCATCAGGTGAGCCAAATCACCGTAGCATGATGAGGAACCTGGATATAGACAGCGCCCGTCGTCACAGCCCGAGCACCAGTAACGTGAGCGAATCGGGCGACCTAAACGCAGGCACGTTTCGTACTGTCGGGAGAGAAAGGCAGGATAGTCCGATTGGAGGCAGTCCCAACCCTTCTTCTGCCCTCTTCCCTTCTAACGCTGGCAACACAGTTTTGTCGTCGTCGCCACATCGCAGCGGCAGCAGGTTTGGTCATCGTTCGCGCAACAGCAGTGATTCAGTATCCTCCAACGCAGCACAGTACGGGTCTGGCATTCCTGCCGATGCCGCAGCCATGTTTAAGAACGGAAGCCTCGCCGATATGATCAAGAATAGCTTTAACACAAACAACACTGATCGTCGACACGGTCAAGATGGTGGTCGGCCTTTGGGTGTCGTCGAGACCGGAGACAGGAGTGCCGGGACTGACCCTCCGAACAGCGCCAAGGGCCCAAAGTCGTTCTTATCCTTCTTGTCGCGGAACAAGAGGAAGGAAGATGGAACATCACCAGACGAGCTGGATTCCCCTACCAGTCCAGCTACCGGTTTTAAGGCTCACTCGCTTGGTAGTCGTGCCGGTCATGCCAGCGAAACATCCCTCGATCAGCGCCCCGGTTCAAGTATCTCGACTCACGATCACAGTGTCGGGTTCAGCAGCGGCCATAGTAGGAAGAAGAGCGTGGTCTCTACTCGGGTTTATCTCCTCGCCACTCTGGACCACTGGAATTATCGCATGTTGGATGTTACTGATATCGACTCCGCTCATGACTTGAGACAGCTAGTGTGCATCAACCTGGGCCTACCTGACTGTGAAGGCGCGGCAATCTACGTGACTGAGCTGGGCAAGTTCGACCATGAGGAACCCTTGGATGATATGAAACTACTCACGAACAAAAGACTACGGGCGGACGCAAGCGGTACACTAAAACTGTTTGTCAAACCGGGCGGCTTGACGAACTCGCCATATACAGGTACCGGAACCCAAAGCGGTCTGCCATCATCGTATGTCCCTCGCGGCGCCCCTCCCATGGACGAGGAAACTTTCAACAGGCTAAACGGACAAAGGCAGCGTTCTAGTTCATCGCCGCCGACGTCAAGGCAGAATACGATATCCAGCAAGGACCGGGACGAGAAGATGCCAGCGCCGGAACAAGTCGAGCACAAGGTGGACCCCCCGAGAAAGCACGCAATCAAGGAGACAAGCCCGATCGGAGAGACGACACCGGTCGGTATTGTCGGTAGGAAAGTGGACTTTGACCAGCCCCGACTCTCACCCTTTGAGGACAAGAGGCCCGATCACCTATTTCCGGTACGAAAGGCACCTGCACCACCAGGGGACCCATCGGCTACTTTGAAAAAGGTCAATTCACTGAGTAAAAAAACTGGACAGGGATTCCGACCTAGCACGGCGCATGCCACTCAGCACCATCATCACAACGCCATAGATCATGGATACCACCAGAGACGAGTATCGACGGACATACGCGAGAACACAACGTCGGAAAGGCAGACGAGGAGGCCGGCCGCCATAAGAGGAACCGCCGAAGTCCCATCACCATCAGGAGGCATCGGCAGTCTGTTAATCAATATAGGTGGCCACCTGGGTGGTATCGGTCATCCTGTCGCCGGTGGTGCTCGCGCATTATCACCAAACCGTGTCGCCTCAGCGCCCGTCGGGCATGGTGGGGAGATGAGCGAACAGCAAAGAGGTAAGAGAGTCATGTCTTTGGTTGACCTTGGACAGCACGCGAGATCGAGCTTAGATGAGCGAAATTCTCGTCACGATCAAAACAACCTCCTTAGTTCTAGAACAGATGCTAAATTACCTAACAAAGCAGCACGCGCGCCGTCACCTTCAGCCGTTAGTCCCAATGCTCGTAGGAGACCTAGCGAGTCTCATATCAGCCAGCAACAATATCAGCAGAATTACCGGCCATCATCATCGCAGCAGCACCATCCACATCTTCAGCACCAGCCACAGCAGCAACAACAGCAACAGCCGCAACAGCAACAATATCAGCCGAGACAACAGCAGCCACATCAACCACAGCAATCACAGCAATCACAGCAACTACAGCAACCACAACCACCACAACAGCCACAGCAGCAGCAGCAGCAGCAGCAGCAACAACCAGCTCCGGCTCAACACGAGGAGTCCAGGCGTAAGTCCCATGGACCAGATGTGGATTTCAGCGATAACGATGTGCGCTTCACTCCACCTCCTGAAAGTGAATCCTTCAACTCCAGTTCAGACCATCGAGACTATGCAGACGACCATGATGATTCAGACGACTCAGACGATGGCCTTTTCGCGGTTCCGATCTCGAAAAACAAGACAGCGGAGACGTCGAAGACAAAGGATAATTCGGGCAAGAGTGAAGAAGGACTCGGTAAGCGCCCAAGCTTGAAGGTGGCAACCGACCGCTCGAAGAAGAACTTGTCCGTGGCATTCACTACCCCTCAGGCCAGCCCTAGGATGGCCACGTTCAGCGACGAATCTGAGCATGCGAGTGTGCCACCTTCCTCGGGTCACGGTCACCGGCAGTCAGCGCCTGTCCCATCGGGATCATCGAAGGAATGGGAACAGGAAGAGACGGAGTGCAAGATTGGCAGGCGCAAGTCCTTTATTGAGAAGGATGTTTGGGCCAACCGTCCCCCGACCGACGCCCTTATCAACAACCTTGAGGACTTCTTCCCCAACTTGGACGTCGACCAGCCTGTGCTCGAGGAAGGCCGTGACACGGAGGTTGAGGTCGATGCCCCGTCACCGATCGCCGAGGTGGACGAGAGCCAATTCCAGACACGGCCGCAGCAGATGGCGGAAACCATGGCTCAGAGCAACGCCGCGGTTGCCAACAGTAGCAACAACGCCCCTATGCTCCCGCCGCTCAATAGGGTTACTTCCAATTTCAACGAGAGCGATACCCTGGGGTCTGATGAGTCTACGCTCAAGGCGCTGGAGTCACGTCCACCATCAATGGTATCTGGCAGTATGCGCCGGTCCAGAGGCCTTGGCCGCATGAAGTCGATTCGTGAGGTGGCCCGCGGTGCGCACGAAGCCCACAAACGCTATACGCAAACGTCGATGCAGATGAACGTGGCCGCACCGGCGGTTCCCAACGCGACGACCAACCTCATGCGGCGAAAGAGCACAAAGATGTTCAACGCCAACATTGTGCAGATCGAACCCAGGCGGGGATCCATTCTGTCCACCATTCCCCAGGAGACCCTACCCACGCAAGACAACATCAACACGCTGCCCAAGAGACAAACGACGTTCCGCTGGTTCAAGGGTCAGTTGATTGGCAAGGGTACCTTTGGCCGCGTCTACCTCGGTATGAACGCCACAACGGGTGAATTCTTGGCCGTCAAGGAGGTCGAAGTAAACCCCAAAGCCGCCCAAGGCGACAAGAAGAAGATTCAAGAGTTGGTGGCCGCGCTTGACCAGGAGATCGATACGATGCAGCATTTGGATCATGTCAACATTGTGCAGTACCTCGGCTGCGAGCGCAAGGAGACCTCCATCTCCATCTTCCTCGAGTATATTTCCGGTGGCTCCATCGGCTCGTGCCTGCGCAAGCACGGCAAGTTTGAGGAACCCATCGTTGCGTCCCTAACGCGCCAGACACTTTCCGGTCTGGCGTACCTGCATCGCGAGGGAATTCTGCATCGCGACCTCAAGGCGGACAATATCTTGTTGGATCTGGACGGCACGTGCAAGATATCCGATTTTGGCATCTCCAAGAAGACGGACAATATTTATGGTAATGACAAGACCAATTCGATGCAGGGGTCCGTGTTCTGGATGGCGCCCGAGGTGATCCGGTCGCAGGGCGAAGGGTACTCGGCCAAGGTGGATATTTGGTCTTTGGGCTGTGTGGTGCTGGAGATGTTTGCGGGCAGAAGGCCGTGGAGCAAGGATGAGGCGGTTGGGGCGATTTACAAGATTGCGAATGGCGAGGCGCCGCCGATTCCGGATGATATCCGGGAGGAGATCACGCCGATTGCGATTGCTTTTATGTTGGATTGCTTTACTGTGTAAGTGTTTCTCCTTGCGACGATGATGACCGTCTTGTACTGACCTATGATAAACAGCGACCCAACTGATCGCCCTACCGCCGACGTGCTCCTCTCTCAACATCCCTTTTGCGAGCTGGATCCTAACTACAGCTTTATGGATACGGAGCTGTATGCAAAGATTAGGGGTACTTATTAATTGAACTACGGGACGACATCAGACTTCTATCTGTCTATCATCCATGCTAGAGGGCTTTAGTCTACAGGAGGATATATATTGGCGACACAACATTGCCGGTGTGCACAGACAAAACAAAATTCACTTGAAGCATCTACTTCGTGCTCACCGCGTTACCAGGGACAGAAAGGAGGCCAGGAGAAGAGAAGTACATAGAGTTACACTATTACCCTACCTTGGCTACTAGGAAGAAAACTTGGGGAAGAAGAACTTGGTGGGAATCAGAGCAGTACAAGTTAATATCGAGGTGGATTTCAAAAAAAGAAAAGCAGGAAAAACAAAAAAAAGGGCCGGAGAAGAAAACAAAGAAAACAAAAAAAGGGGGGGTAATGGGGCGGTTTACGGTCGGGGGTCGGTCAGGGTCTAGGTATTCAAGGGGGAGGTAGGGGTGGGACTGTCCAAGGTTCGGTCGGTCGGTCGGTCGGTCGGTCGGAAGGAAAACGAGTTGAAATTTTCATGCGCGCGCATCTCTGTATTCTTCATAAGTGTTGTGTCTGCAAGTAAGTGTGTGTGTGTGTGTGTTCCCAGGTGTCGCTTGGTTTGGTTTGGTTGTTGGTATTAGGCACGGTATTGTGTATGTTGATGTTGTTATTGGTGAGCTGGTTTATCACCAGATATTTAACACTTTTACGAAGCAATCGAACAGAACTATTTGGCCAGTTATAACTAAACTTGTCTGATACTGTTCACAGCTTCTATTTAGAGCAATACCTGTACTAGGCACCGGTTGGCAGGTGAGATGTTAGCTGGCGCATTTTCTGTTGCCTTGCTGATGGGTCAGCTCAATTCGTTGTGTCGCTTGTTGTTGCCTTTTCCCGAATGTTTCTTCTGATTTGGATTTCAATCTGGTCTGATAGTTTCAAAGTTTCACCCGATCTGTGTCAACTGCCGTTCATCTCAAGTGTTTTGTTCTGTAAAGACATGGGATGGAATTCAATAGATTTCGCTACTTGTGGATGGGATGAATGGCGATGTATGTAGGGTATGGAGGAGCTGTAGAAACTTGCTCGGCACTTGAACATCCGTTGTTGCTATATTCGGTATTGCTAATATTGTACATATATGGATGGGCTTGGAGGAGTGGTTAATATATACATATTTGACTGTATTCAAACTCGGAATCTTTTCTTAATTGATTACCGTCCCAACCGGTAGACCAAGTCAATTGCCGCAGACAGACGATTCATACAGTCCACCGCCTAGACTAGTACCTAAGGTACTTTCTATTTCACCTCTTTTTACTAGTTTTGGTAGCCGTTTACCTCGCAAGATCAACCATGCGTGTGCCAGCCGGATCGAGACAAGGCCAAGCCGCCAGGATCTTTTTACCTACAGAAAATGTGGAGGGGAAGGTTGATCTTGGCAGCTTGGCATCCAAGTCATGACCAATAGGGAAACTAATTGGCACATGGCTTTTTCGCGGTCCTGAGCTCGTCTCCGGGGCAAATCCACACTGCAATCCACTGAACGACTTGACGATCCAAGGGGGGGAGGGGCCGCCGCCGTCAGCCAAGAATGGCATCCGAGGAAGGGGGGGGGGAGGAGAGGGGAGAGAGACAGGAGGCAAGGAAGACAGTGGCATTGTCAACTGATTTCTCTTGTTGACAGCCATATTCCGTTCAGTCCTTCCGTCGGTCGTTTTCCTGTTTTACCTAGTATTCTCCTGCTTCCGTCCTTTTACACACTCCGTTTTGCGAATCGACGACGACGCTTCACTCTTTTCAGTACACTTCATTGGGTTGTGGTAGTCGTCTACCACCCAAGAGAGACCCTTATCCCCCTTTGGTTTCTAGAAAGAGTTGCCGTTTACCTAGAGAAGAAGTACCTACCGCTACGTTACCTATCCATTGGATGTAGGTTACATACTACCAAGTTCAACCCGACCTACCTAACAACACCCTTCTCGGCAATTGTTGGATACCTACCTATCTATCGATGAGCGAACCCCCTCCTGATCAGCCATGCCATACCCGTTAGATATCGCTTGTTAAATCCTTTCGACTCTCTCGTCCTCCTTCCCTAGTACCTCCAGGTAGCTTCGGGACTACCTACCGATTCCTAGTGCACACGCGACACTTGGGAACCCGATCCCATACTTAAGCTTTCTCAGGGCACGTTCTGCGACCGCGTCCTCCTGTTTCCCCCTCGCCGACCGACGGTCCTTGTCGAATCTGTCCTGCTTGTGATCCTGGCCACGCCCATCTTCCGCTTCCTCGGCGGCCATTCGCCGCGACCATGCTACGCATACGAAGATATCGCCCGTTCCTCATAGGCGCATTCATCATTCTTGTGCTGCTATACCATGTCGCCCAAAACTCGGACTGGGAGCTCTCACAATCCGCTTTGTACTCTCCCAAGAAGGCGCCAGCAGACTCGGCTACCAAAGATAGCCTACATGTTGAAAGTCAACCGCCACAAGCGCCAAAACCTACGTCGATAGCGCAGGAGAAACAGGCTACAACTAGCGCGCAACCTACGCCCAAGAAGGAGACGAGTATCAGGATTCCCCAGCTCAAGACCAGTAACGAGGTACCCGGCGGCTTTGGCATGCCCACTCCCGCCCCTACAGTCGGAAAGGCGCATGACGATAGTGCCGCCGAGGAGTCACACGTTGCTGTGAAGCTGCCCGATCGACCCGTGCTAGAAATGAATAGCGGTGGAAAGCCTCTCACGGACTCCCTAGAAAACGTTGAGCCTACATCGACAAAGGAACATTGGCAGAAGCCGAGCGAATGGTTCCCTGTTCCTAAAGAATCCATCATCAAGCTGCCCACCGGCAAGCCCAAACCTATACCCACGGTCCAATTCAAATTTGGTCAAGAATCTCCCGACGCAAAGGAGAAGCGCGTGGCTCGTCTGAACAAGGTCCGGGCCGAGGCGCAACGCGCTTGGTCCAGTTACAAAAAGTATGCCTGGGGCCATGACGAGCTTACGCCCGTCACCAAAGTATCCAAGGATCCCTTTTGCGGCTGGGCCGCCACGCTTGTCGATGCGCTGGACACGCTTTGGATCATGGGGCTGAAGGACGAGTTCGATGAAGCCGTCGAGTATGTCAAGGAGCTTGATTTCACCTACTCTGCGTACCGCTCCGAGATCCCCGTATTCGAGACGACGATCCGTTACCTGGGTGGGTTTCTGGGCGCATACGACGTATCCGGGGGTGAAAAGACAAAGGCCGAATACAAAGTCCTCCTGGACAAGGCCGTCGAGCTCGCCGAGGTGCTCATGAGCGTCTTCGACACCCCCAACCGCATGCCGGTTCTGTACTACAACTGGCACCCGTCTTTCAACGAGAATCCCAAGCGAGCATCTACCCGCTCCGGTATGGCCGAGCTGGGCACCCTGAGCATGGAGTTCACTCGCCTAGCTCAGCTGACGGGCGAGAACAAGTACTATGACGCTGTTGCCCGCATCACGAACGCCTTGGAGGATCTGCAGAACCGAGAGGACGGAACTGCTCTACCTGGAATTTTCCCAGAGAACATTGACGCTTCTGGTTGCAACCGCACTGCTCAGGCTGCCACCGACTATGATAACCTCAGCGATGCTGGAAAGAAGCAGGTTGACGATGCTACAGACCTCGATGAGGAGCCGCAGGGCTACACCGCTGGGATGACGGACCAGGGTAGCCGAAATGGCAAGGACCCTCTGGATTTGAATGGCGTCCCGAAGCGAGAACTCAACCGACGAACACCCCCGCCCCGTTCTTCAGTCCCAGGACACCAACCCCCTCCTTGGAAGGGAGCCAAGAACCAAGGCCCCCCGCGCGACGCGCAGGGAATGCCTGCAAACTGGGACTGCGTGCCCCAAGGCCTGGTCGCAGGCGGCTGGGGATCCGAGTCCTACAGCATGGGCGGCAGCCAAGACTCGGCGTACGAGTACTTCCCCAAGCAATATTTGTTGCTAGGCGGGCTCGAAGACAAGTACCGCACCATGCACGAAAAGGTGTCGGCTGCCGTAAAGAAGTACCTCCTCTTCCGGCCCATGGCACCTGGAAACCCCGACATTCTGTTTTCTGCAAAGGTGACCAGCTCTGACCACACGGACCAGAAGCTCAACTACGAGTGGGAGGCCACGCACCTGACCTGTTTTCTGGGGGGCATGTACGGTTTGGGTGGCAAGATTTTCGGGAGCCCCGAGGACGTGGAGATTGGCAGGAAGCTCGCTGACGGGTGTGCGTGGGCGTACGAGGTCATGCCGACAGGCATCATGCCCGAGTATTCGATGGTTCTGCCGTGCGCCAAGGCGGATGATTGCCAATGGAACAAGACGGCTTGGCATAATGCCATTGATACGGAGGCGGAGTGGAGAGACGAGCAGCTGAAGCAGTGGGAGGTTAAACATGCGGAGTGGGTGCAGGAGGTCAAGATGCTTAAGAAGGAGTATGCTGAGGTCGAGGCGGCGGCTAAGGCGAAGAGTGAGCAGGAAGCAAAGCCCAAGGCGGCGGCAAACACCGCGCCCAAGAATACCCCCCAATCGGGACTAAACCCCGGTGTTCACCAGGGCATGCAGCAGGATGTCGATTACCACTTGACCAAGAGGAGGGTTTTCGAGGATGACAAGATCGAGATAGCTGCCAAAGTCAACGAGCTCGAAGTTGAGCTCGATCTAAACAACATGATCGCTGGCCATGAGCAGCAAACCCAGCAGCAAAAGCCCATGCTCGAACTTCAGTTGCCGCCGGAGCCCGAGAAGCCGCTCAGCCATGAGGAGTATGTCGCGGAAAGGATCAAGAGGGAGAATCTCCCGCCGGGGTTTGTGTCGTTGAATGATAAGCGGTATATCCTTCGGTAAGTGGCCCCCCCCTTTTATTCTTTCACATCCTGCAGTGCCCATTTAGCAATCCCCTTTTTTTTTCATTTTTTTTTTTTTCTTTATTTTTTTTTATTTTTTTTATTTTTTTAATTATGGCACCAGCTACTAACGAACCAAAAGCCCTGAAGCCATCGAATCCGTCTTCTACTACTACCGCATCACCGGTTCGCCCATCTGGCAAGACAAAGGCTGGCGCATGTTTGAGTCCGTCATCGCCGCCACGCGCACCGATATCGCTCACAGCGCTATCGATAACGTCGCCATCAACAAGGTTGCTGGCTCTACTTCTACCAAAGAAGATGAAAAAGATGAAGTGAAACCAGGTTTCACCGATAGCATGGAGAGTTTCTGGCTGGCGGAAACCCTCAAATATTTTTACTTGTTGTTTGCCGAGCCGGATGTGGTCAGCTTGGATGAGTGGGTGTTTAATACGGAGGCTCATCCTTTTAAACGGCCGACGTAGGAATAGGTGGGATGTGGTGGTGGTGGCCGTGGTGGTGGTGGTAATCAGTATTCTTGGAGTAACCAAGGAACAACGAAGGAAATGGGAGTTGGAAAGTAATTTGAGTGTTTGGTGTTTTCCCCTCAGTTTCGAGTTGGAGTTGGAGTTGGAGTTGGAGTTGGCATTGAACTGAATAACTTGACGGTTGGATAACTTAAGGGTTGGATATGTACGTCGTCAACTACGGACCTGGTGTGTATACGTAGGTACCTAGTTGAAGCAAAGCGAGCTGAATCTGAAAAGAACAAAGGATTCAATGGAGGAAAAAAAAAAAAAAGGAGACAGAGCGAGGGATTATGAGGCCATTGACCATGGAGGGGTGAATGACATTGTTAGGTAGCTATGATATCTAGGTGCCTTATCTACCTGCCTACCTACCTACCTACCTACATAATCCAAGGCAGAAAGAAGGTCCCGACGTAATGAACACCGACCGTACTTGTGCAGAACCGGACCATGCAAGGAACCATGTACACGAAGATCCATGATGCACAACTTTAGCACCTACATATATGTGTGTGACACGCCTTCACCAAGAACGACGAGAAAAATCCATTCCTACACCATATCATGCATGCAAATCTAAGGCACGTACTACTTTTTGTTTTAGTTTTTGTTTTTCCCCCTCTCTCCGGACTTTTCCCAGAAGTGATATTCCCTTCACATAACCTTTCTAAAAGGCAAATGATGTTTTTTTTAAACGCCCCCTTCCCCATTGAAAGTCTTCCTCTTCAGATATGGTTTGACAAGATCGCAAACACACAAAAAACAACAACTTTCCCAGGTGGTAATGCTATGCTATGCTATGCTATGCTATGCTATGGTATGGTATGGTATGTACACACACACACGCCCAAGACTTACATAGGTACACAACTCGACCAGCATTGCGTGACATGGCATGGCGTCAGATCTACACTACTATCATCATGATCCTCCGCTCTTATCGCTTTGGTCGACACAGTCCCTGGGTGGTAAACGAAGTGCTGCTGCTGCCATTTCGGTTTATGTCCTCACGCCATCATCGTCCCTTTCCGCCTTGATCGCTCAGATAAGGAGCGGGCGGTGAGAGGAAAAGACAGACTCGCAGCACCACCACATACAGCGATTGAGGAAAACCGGGGGGGAGATGGACACCAGACCGGCTGCAGCCATGTTTGATCCCCTTCTGCCCACTGCGCGCAGTCGGCGTTGTCGACGAAAGGACCAGACTAGACTCGATTCGAAGGGAGTAACTCTCTAAGAGCTCTTCGATTGGGGAATCGAAGGAGGCAAGATGGGCGTGATCTTCTTGGGAGTGACGGACGTCTTCTTGGCCGCAGCAGCGGGAACAGCGGGGGGAGCAATGGGCGTCTCGGACTTGGCCTTCTTGGAGGAGGTCTTGGTCTCCTTGGGCTCCTTGGTCTTCTTGGTCTTCTTGCTGGGCGCGTCCTCGGAAGCAGTCTCGTTCTTGCGCTTCTTGGACGACTTGGCGGCAGGGGCAGTCTCAGCCATGTCAACGTTAGAATCGGCAGCATCTTCGCCAACGGCATCAGCTCCGATCTTGCCCATGGGAACAGCCGAGGAGGCGCCGATGGGGTGGAATCGCGCCTTGAGACCGGCGGGCTGAGGGCGAGGGGCATTGCCGGTTGCGGGAGCGGAGACGGCAGCGGTGGCAGCGGCCGCGGGGTTGAGGCGGGTGACGCGCTTGATGTGCAGCGCCTGGGCAATGGGCTGCTTCATGAGCTCGTACTTGTCGCCGGACTCGGTGGGAAGGAGGACCTGGATGGAGTGGAGGGTGGTACCCTCTTCCAGGGTGGCGTTGTACTCGGCGCCGTTGTGGGTGATGATGGGCTCGCCGGACTGGATCTTGCTGAGGGGGAGCGCGTGCTCCTGGATCACTTCGATGGGGATCGAGGCTGGGGCGGTGAAGTACCAGATTTGCTTGCCCTCGCTTTGGGCCTTTTGGAACGTTCGTGCGACATCCTTGGCGTCGGCGTTGGCATCGGCCTTGCGCATGTGGAAGTTTGGTGCGATCACCTGGGGCAATCGGGGACTATGATATGCCTGTTAGCATGCATGGTATGGTATGCGTGGTCTGGTACAAGTCGGGCGAGAACAACATACCCGGAAGTCTTCTTGGGGGCTGCCTTGGGCTGGGGAGCGTCGGCCATCTCCTCGTCGGAAGACGACTCTTCCTCGGAACCGGATTCCTCTTCCTCCTCGGACGATGACTCGTCGTCGGACTTGCTCACGGTCTCGTTGGACTTTGAGGTACCATTGACCACCGGCTTGGCCTCAGGTGTCTTGCTGCTGGCGGGCTTTGCAAGTTTGGCGCTAGTGTTGGCTTTTGGTGCGGGCTCCTCATCGGTCTCGCTCTCTGAGCTGGATCCTTCCTCTGATTCCGCTGATGAGGGTGTAGGTTGCTTGGCAGTCTGCTTTTGGGTCTTTGCGGGCGCAGTCTTTGGTGTAGCCTTTGGCGGCGCAGGCTTGGTCTCTTCCTCGTCGTCGTCGCTGCTGCTTTCGTCCGACCCGCTTCCGCTCTCTTCATCGCTGCTAGACTCGCTGCTGCTGCTCTCGTCCTTCTTGGCCACCTTCTTCACCGCTGGCGCCACTGGCTTCTTCTTCTTCTTGTCCTCAACCTCCGATTCAGACTCTGATTCGGACTCGGACTCGGATGAGGACGAGGACTCGGACTCTTCCTTCTTGGTGGCTACTGGCTTGGCCTTGACGGGTTCTGCCTTGGCCTTGGAGGCCGACTTGGGGGCAGGCGAGGCGGCCTTGGTGGCTTTCGTTTGCGCCATGTTCGTCTTCTTTAGATTACTGGCCCAGTTGGCGCTGGGTTCGGGCTTTGTGGAGGAATCGCTATCGCTACCGCTGTCGTCGCTGGAGGAGCTATCCGAGTCGCTGTCGCTCTCTTCTTGCTTGCCCTTGTTGGACTTGAGTTGTGATTTTTGCTGGGAGAAGACGTTGGTGGAGGTGTTGCGGGCCAGGGCAGCGGCGTTCGCGGCGTGCTGAGAAAGGGTTCCGATGGGTGCGCGAGGACCAGCCATGAGGGGCGGCTTATCTGGATTGTAAAGAAGGGAGGAATAAGGTGGTGATGGAAGAAAAATTATGTGGAGTGAATGTCCAAGACGGAAAGGCGCCTGTCTCGAACAATTGAGTGCTAGACTACTACTGTACTGTACTATGTGCAGGGATGGATGGTGCAGTTGCAAAAGTGCTATGTAAAAAGTCTGGATGTGGGGTCGGGATCAGTACAGTGTGTTGATGTGCTTGCTCTTTTTCCGATGCAGAAACGATGCGCGCGCTGTTCTTCGGCCCTCGTCTTTTAAGGTATTGTTCCTCCTCACGCTTCTCAGAGGACAGGAACAGAGAGACAGGCGGAATGATGCTCTCGTTTTGCGCGCGGCGTACACTACAAAACACGCTGCAATTCCAGATGCGCGAGCGGGATTGGAAGTGGAGTTGGAGAGCTGCCCTGCGAACTGAAATCAAGGGTCGCTCCCCTCGACAAAAGTCAGAAGAAAATTAGGGAGATTGAGGCACTTGATTGGTTAGTGATCTTCCTTGGGAGCGGAATGTGGGGCACAATCACAGTTTCTGTTTTTGATGCCAAACCCTCCCTCGAGGTTCACTAACAAAAGTGTCAGTCAGGGTAAGGGTTGTCTGTGATGATGCCCATTCTACCTAGAGGTACCTAGATGATGCCTGTGTTCAGTTCATTGCCCTTCTTCAGAACATCAATGGCATCGCTCTTTTCTGACTTCACCACCATCAGTCCATCAATTCTCATTCGTCTGAACTGCAAAGTATCTCGGGCTGTGATATCTTGTTTCCTCATCTGACGTTTGGAGGATTTTGATCATCTGAATGAATCTGCATACATCCACACTTCAGCCTTGTGCCGTAGTACGTCTCTCGCTGGAAATCCAACCATCTTCCCCAACCTTTTGTATTCAATTCCACTGAAGAAATGGCAACCAAAGACAACCTCTCCGGGGCAGTCACTGCGCCTGCAACAACGTGAACACTACCGTCAACGGTAATTTCTGCTCAATGTACCACTCCCGGTGTCTACGTCCATGTTCACTTTGCTAAGCTAATGTCGATAGCAGTCAACCACAACTGAACACACACCAAAAATGAGTGCATTTGCTGCTCGACAAAAGCTGTTGGGACAGTCAGCTGCTGCTGCTGCTGCTGCTGCTGCCGCCGCCACTACTCCCAACGTTATTGACGACAATGACAACAGTGGAGATATCATTGACCGCAACACATCCGCCAAGTCCTTCTTTACTAGGGATAATTTCAGAAAGGCACTGCAGGCTCAGAAACAGGAGCCTTCGGAGGATGTGGACGAGTCACCAGCAGCGCGCCCCAGGAAGCGGAAACAGGGTCCCAAGGACGAAGTACCGACGGAAGCACGTCAAATGAAATCTCAATTCCCAAATCTCTCTGAACCACTTCCAACAGGGCGGAGGAGGATCATCTACTATTCATCCCAGAGATTGAATAGCCAGACCAACATCCAACCAAAGGCCAACGGCCGTGTGCTTCTCAAGCTCCTCGATGGAGAACGTCTGGTCATTCTAGGGAGCTATGGTATCAAGGTTCGCGAAGGCGAGCTTACCATTGCTGGAGCCTTCTTGTCGAAATCCCATCTCGTTCATTGGGTTCATGCTCCCCAATGCCATGCTCTTCCAGTCATCCGCGTTACGAGCGATGCCACAATCGAGTTGCATCCACACCCAGGAGCTCGGAGCTTGAGACAGCTCGCTAGCTTGAACCCTGCCTTTGGGAAGCTATGGAATGAGTCGGATGAGGTTGTCCCGACCTTCCACATCATCTTCACCTCGGACGATGCCCCCAAGAGAGGCGGCATTCAGGAATTGGTCTCCCCTGCCGAATGGAACAAGCAACTAGCGGACGTCCTGGACTCTAAGAAAAAGGCTACGCCTGTTGTCTTCCTGAGTGGCCCCAAGTCATCCGGAAAGTCCACATTCGGGCGGCTCATGGCCAACCGCCTGATCACTGGCTCTGGACTCTCACGACAGCCCTGGGCCCCCGTACTTGTCCTCGATCTTGACCCCGGTCAGCCCGAATTTGGACCTCCCTCCGTCATATCCCTCAACAAGCTATCAAGCCCAAACCTCTCTCCTCCCTTTTGCCATCCGGCTTTAGACCCAACAACGGCTCAACTACGCGCCCACACGGTTGCCTCCGTCACGCCCAGCTTAGACCCAGACCACTTCGTTGCATGCGCCCTCGATCTCTTCCACACTTACAAGACCAACCCCTCGCTGAACAAACTCCCGCTCATCATCAACACCCCGGGCTGGATTCAAGGAACCGGGCTCGACATCCTTTCAGAGCTAATCCGCCAGACAGTCCCGACAGAAGTCATCTACATGTCCCAAGACGGGCCTGAGGAGACCGTTGACGGTCTCCAAGCCGCCTGTCAGGACAAGAAAATCCTCTTTATTGCTCTCCCCAGTCAACAACCCCAAAGTCAGCCTTCCTCGTCGGTTGATGTCACGACCCAAGCAATCTCGGGGGGAGGAGGAGGAGGAGGAGGAGGAGGAGGAGGAAGCTCAAGAACAGCCCTCCATCTCCGTACAATGCAAACAATGTCCTACTTTCACCTGCTCTACTCCTCACTCACTGTTTCTGTTGCCCCAGGCCAAGGCCACACCCATCCCGGCCCAACCTGGTCCCCAACACCCCTTACCCACCTTCCACCCTGGCGTGTCCGCTACCGTGGCCCTCGCCCCGGTTTCATGGGAATCCTCTGCTACGACCACCAGCCCGCACCGGACTTGCTGGCCGAAGCCATCAACGGGATGATTCTTGCCTTGGTGAAAATTGAGGATCGCGCCGGTGCTTTTAGGGACTTTCCCGGCCTCCTGGTTTCTTCTTCCCCACAGGAACAACAGCAGCAACAACAGCAGCAGTCTGTACAGCAGCAGTTCAAGAAGCAGTCCCCACCTCCAAAACCAGAGTTATTGATCTGCAAGACCCCCCGCGAATCCCTCCCCCATCTCCCCAACCCCCAAGGCAAAACGCTTTCCCCCGCCCACTCGCGCATGCTGGGGTTGGTGCTGGTCAGGGGAATTGATGTAAAGAAGGGGGAGTTGCAGCTTTTGACGCCTTTGCCTGGCGAGATGCTAGCACAGAATGAGCAGGATCTGGTGTTGGTAGCGGGCAGGTTCGATACCCCTTCATGGGCATATGCGGAGGATTTGCACAGGAGGCAGTGGGAGAAGAAGAATGCCGCTGCTGCTAGACACAAACAGCAGGGTTTGGTACTTGGTGGTGGTGCCAAGATGGAGATTGATGGTGATGATGGCAATGGAGATGAGGATGGTGACCAGAGTGACGAGACGGAATCAGTTGGAGCGGATGAGGTTGAGGAGAGGCCGGAGTGGGAAAGGGTTCAGGCGTTGCATGGTGGAACGTCGGAGGCGCAGCCGTGGGTGGAGATGTTGCATGGGAGTCAGGGGAGGGCGGCGGGGAGTAAGGTGTGGAGGGTGAGGAGGGATTTGGGAAGACGGTAGAGACTTCCAAGTGAACAGGTAAGACTGTCTTTGAGGTATGTGACTTTTCACTCAAATAGGACCGTTTACAATTGTCACGGAGGAGGTACACCCAACAGTTCTGATGTTGTGTACTTGTTCATATGTCCCCCTTGATAAAGGGGAAATAACCGCTTAGTAGCATCGGGTGCATCTCTGGATGATAAACAGAATACCCTCACCCACATCGACCTCATTCGGATCGCAAAACGACACCTCATGACCCAAACTCCAAGCCCATGTTCATCTTTCAGCCAACCCAACTGGTATCATCAATCCAAGTCATATAATTACTAACATTAAACATAGACACCATAGAACTTAATAGGTGTAGCGGAACCCAGGCTGGGCATCGTCCTGTAGACAGGAAGAAAAAAAAAAGAAGTTAGCCAATGGTTTCAGCAGCCGATAGTAAGACGGTAAAGGACAGGCAAGAAGAAAAAGAGCACTCACATCTTTAGCCTCCAATTCCTTCTCACCCCTCTCCGCCTTCTTATTCTCCCTCCAGAAAGAGACAGTCAAGCAGGCGACAAGCACCAAAGTCAACAGACTAGTCGCAATGCACGCGTACAGACCCGGTTTGTAGCCCGTGAGCTTATCCTGCTCTCTAAAGACCAAGCTACCAGCGATACCGCCGATGCCACCAAAGGACACAAACGTAGCGCTGCAAAACGCCCTCTTCCACTGCCCGCGGATGTTGTTGGCCTGGTAGCTCATCGCCGCCGGCACATTCGAGTTGGCGCCAGCAGTGACCAGGAACACACCGAAATAGCGGACCTTGGCACTAGCAGCGAAGCCCATAATGGGGACGCCAATGACGGCAAGCAGCGCGTTAAAAGCAACAATGGGGCCGCGGATGCGGAAGCGGTCGCCGATGTAGGCGCCCGCAAACATGACGAAGCCGGCAAAGGCATAAGGAGGAGCGACCAGGCACTGCGACTGCGCAATGTTGAAGCCCATGCCCGTGTTGAGGATCACGGGCAGGAAGAAGGAGAGGGCGTAGCTGATGGTGGTGGTGTTGAAGAAGATCATGGCGTACGCCCACACCTTCCAGTCCAGACCGGACGAGAGGTACTTGCTCACGACGAACTTTTGGGGCACCACGTCGCCGCGGTCGGCCTGCACGCGCGCGCACACCCACTCCCTGTCGCGGGCCGAGAGGAAGGACCAGGTTTTGCGAGTCGAGTCGGGGAAGTCGACTAGGAGCCAGTAGCCGGCGATGCCCAACAGACAGGTCAGCACGCCCTCGATGATGAAGATCCACCGCCAGCCGGTGACGTTGGCGAGCCCGTCCATTTGCATCAGGCCGTAGGCGAGGATGCCCGCGAAGGCGGAGGCGACGCAGCCGGTCAGGTAGAAGACCGAGTTGCGCTTGCCGACTTCGTAACGCGTGTACCAGGTGGAAAGGAGGTAGACGCAGGAGGGGAAGAAGCCTGTTTTTTTTTGGAGGAGGAAAAGTTAGGTTGGTACCTGAGCCCTTGATCGATCACAAGTGGGTGTCGTGCACATCACTACGACTACTCAAAAAAAAAAAAAAAAAAAAAAAAAAAAGAGAAACAGCACACCCAACACCACTCGCAAAGCCGCCAACTGCTCCCACGTCTTGACAAACCCCATCCCAATCATGACGCCTCCCCACAACAGCGTCAACACACTCATGTGAATCCTCGGCCCGATCTTGCGGCAAATGACCGTGCTCGGCGGCTGAAACAGGACATACGTCACAAAGAACACCAGCGACACGATCGAGTACCGGTTGTCGATCAGCTTCAGCTCCTTGCCCATGCCGGCAATGTTGGCCGCGCCCAGGTTGGTGCGGTCCATCAGCGACACGCAGTACATGGCGCCGATGGTCATGACGAGCCGTCGGTCAATGTGTCGCTTGATGCGCTTCTCCTCGGCGGGCAATCTGTTCAAGTCCGTGCCGCTGGTGATGGTGGCTGCGGCCGCCGCCTCGTCCGGGTGGGGGGAGGAGGAGGAGGAGGAGGCTGCTGAGGGGGCCTTTTCGGAGTGGTAGGCAGAGGCTTTGGATTCGAGGTCTAGGACCCCGGGGTCACTGCCTGGTGGATAGGTGTTGGTGGCCATGTTGGTGGTGGTTGCCCTGGTGAGGCCCGTTGACTTTGTTGAGGTTGGTGATATGTGTGAGACCCTCGGTAAAAATAAGTGGTAAGGTGATGGAGGGAAGACACTCAAAAGTCAAGGACCCAAAAGGAAGAGAGAAGAGATAGGATGAAGTATAAGGTGAAATATAAGACGGGAAAGGGGGGGGGACCCGATGATACGAGATGAGATAGATAAAGATCGAGTAAACCCCAGAGAGAGGGGGTTAATGTCTAAGATAGATCTGATCCAACCTTGGAAGGAGGTAGCAGGCAGGTTGCACTGCGGGGAGAGCTGCCGGCAGATGGACTGCACCGTTGGAGAAAAGGGGATCTGGTGGGGTGAGGGGGGAGTGAGGATGGGGACGAGATAAAGGCTTCAAAGGCAACAGAAAAAGTCGAGGTAGTCGTCAGAGTACACAATTGTGAGCTGGCAAGTGAACTCAAGTATCACTTGAGATTCCTTATCTTGTGTTCCCTCAAACTCCCAAAAAGACCCTGATATCAGTTTTAAAAAATACACGTTCAGGAAGGCCATCAGCGTTTCTATTTATCCTTTCTCCTCCTTCACCACCACCATGTCCATCCCTTTTCTTTCCCACACAAGTTCCCCCCTCAAAGAATAGCAACAGACCACCACACCACCATCATAGACTAGACCGACCGAGGTTCCCACTTTCCTCCAGCGCCATCTTTGCTTGGCTTAGGTTATCTTGACAACTCGCTAACGCCAACATCGATGGTTTCTCCTAGGTTTCCCCCTCCTCTCCATCTAGTTCTACTTCCTTGTTCCTTGCCTCTCCAACAGCTTACATTAAGCTCAGCAGCTTATTCAGTTAGTCACTCACTCCTGGAAATCCAGACCCGTCGTCCTCGAAGATCCCGTCCCTCTTTGTTTGGACGTTGGGAAGCCAAGACTTTTCTCCCCCGCACCCAAGTGTCCAAGGAGGGCGGATACCTCCACACGTCACCACACTGGCGGGATTCGACCGAACTGGTCGATTTCGTAAAGGTTGCATCAGGGGCTGGGCTGGGCTGGCTTGATCCAAATCAGCCCTGTTGGTCTTGTCTATCTCCACTAGTTTCCCAAGAAAAAGGGGCTTGAAAGCTTTTGGTCAGTCTTTTTCTCTTCTTTTCTTGAAGGTATTGTTGTCCTATCGTGGTTTGCGGTGAGGTGAACAGCAGGGTGAAAACACGACCACTATTGAAGCTTTGAGAGTTGACATACCTACGGTAACACTGACAGAGTAGAACTGCATAAGAGAGAGAGAGAGAGAGGAGAGGGGGGTGGGCTACGGTGGAAGTGCCGAAGCTACCCCAGACTTTTGCCCCAGGTTGGGGTAAAAAGGAAGCTTAACTCTGTTGAGTTAGTTTAACCCGTGCCTTATGTACGCAGTAAACTAGATACGTACCGAGGGTGACAAGCAGCCATGTAGTACACTAGTCTAATATCTTGGGATCTTGCCAACCCTCCAAATCCACTTCCCCGGATTTTGATAGGCTCCGCCCGCCCAGTCAGTCTGACAAGGGACGGACAAGAGAGAGAGAGAGAGAGAGAGCACGTTGAAGCGGCAAATAAGGATGCGGCTTGGTCTTTGGCGCCCCATTACCGTTTCTGTCCAAATTCCCGAGGAATATGTGGTAACGGAGCCTTGGAAGTCTAGACTTGGCTTGCTCCTCGTCCAGTCATACGACTTTAACCCAGCTCGAGGCCATGTCGGATGACCCAAGGGGCTGAGTGGCCACGATAGAGCTTAAACCGTTTTCAAGGCAATGTCCGATTCGTCAATGGAATCCGGGGAAATGGTTACACGATTCACACTACAAAGCAGGCAGGTAGAATTCCACAAAAACGACAGGGATAGACGGCTTGCTCAGTCATTTTTTTTTCTTGTTGTTTCGTCCAATCTTCCTGCCGTCCGATACGAAAGTGGCAGAAGATAGAAATCCACAGTGACACCGACATGTAGGGATATTGTTGCTCGTCACATCGTTCTGGCATATGGTCCTGGAAAATCTTTGACAACTCGGTACTGGCTGCATGTTGGTGTGCAGCGAAATGGTCTTAAAAGCGATCTTCTTTCGTTCTTGCTGCTTATTGTGTGTGTGTGTGTGTGTGTGTGTGTGTGTGTGTGTGTGTGTGTGTGTGTGGTTCGTCTCCTTTTTTTCTTCTTTTTCTTTTGCACGAGTTAGAATTTCTCCTTTGGCAGCCAGGATTTTGACGTTCCTCGCTCTGAAATAATTGGCGTCCTTTACACATGGCGACTCAACTGAGTACGTTAAGTGTCGGACGCAGAGTGATAGATCTTGGGGAACAATCGCATACGGTCATTGTGGTGTGTTCAATCGAGCACACACACCAGAACGGGCTCAAGGCTTCGAACCGCGGAATGATAGCTGGGATGTGCCGGCAATGGCGAAAATGAGTCTGGATGGGATGGTCTTGACCTCGGTTGTCACGGCTATCGAGGAAACAGCGACAGAAAGGAATCTTTTACTTGTACAGTACTTGGTCAGTGATTGGGGCAGAATGACTCACTCAGAAGCGAGAAGCGAGGTATTACTGCATCGGGCAGCCACCGAGCATCAGAGGCGTGGAAAGGTATTGTCCCTGTACCACTTCAGTAAGCTGAGAGATCAAAAGAGACTATCAACGTGAAACTTGGGAATGGACCAAGTACTTGTCCATAGCCAGAACGGACGTTTGCGCACCTCAGCTGACGACTCGGAAGTCATATTGTCTGCGGGCGAATCCTCTTCGACGTCAAATGGATCGCCTTCCTCGCCCACAGTTGCATCAGCAATCTCATCAGCCAGTGAGCGGCGGCGCTCTAGGAAAGGAGCATCTGCATCTTCAATGGAAAAGTCGTTCTCGTCGAGTGCCTCGAGAGCAGTGATGAATGCGGCATCGTCCTTAATGTCAATAATGTCTTCAACCTCGTTGGCGATCGAGTTTAGCCGTTTGTTGGCGGGTGCGTCTAGGCACATTCGGGAGGCGGAGTCGATACCGTTGAGTTCTTGGCCGATATGGCGGGACATGGTGTCGGCAATCTGTTCCTCCAGTGAGTAGAAGCGCAGGTGGAGATCTGCATCTGCTTCTCCCAATGGGTTACCTTCCTCGTTAGCTCTGTAATCGAGTGACGGACTTTCTTCCTCGGTTGGTAAATCATAGTGTTCTCCCAGGGACCCTCCATCAACACGGGAGTTCTTGTCATCGTCGTCAGTAAGCTCAGGGAGTTCGGACAACGGCTCGTCTGGGTCATCAAAGGGCTCGATGTCCTCCCGAGGAATGGCCTCGGCAAGTTCTTCAGCAAGCGATCGGGGGCGCCTGAAAGAAGTAGGGGTGCAATGGTCTAATGAGAGATGAGCAAGATCAATGGTGGTCTGAGGAATATCGTTAGTACGAGACATAGGTAATGGGTTTTGCAAGAGATCAACGCACCTCAAAATATAAGTGATCATCAGCCTCACAGCAATGGTCATGCCAATGAGTTCTTCGTCCTCAAAGGGGTTGCCATCTTCATCGGCAGTAGCATCAGCGAGCTCGTGAGCAAGCGACCGGCGTTTGAGAGACTCAGACATAGTTTCTTCGTCTTCGTCAGATCCGTCACCATTCTCGCTAATGAGTGCATCGGCAAGCTCTTCAACGAGCGACCTGGAGCGAGCGGTGGAAGGAACTTCATCAACTTCATCATCGAAGGCTTCACCGTCTTCATGGGTAGTGGCATCAGCGATCTCTTCAGCAAGCGATCTGAAGCGCTGGACGGGGGAAGTTAGTTCTTCATGGTCAAATGGTTCCCTATCTCCATGGGCAGTGGCATCGGGAACTTCTTCTGCAAGTAATCCTGATTTCTTGTCCGTGAACGGATTGAATTCGCATTCGCCGTCATCTTCGCCAGCTGGCCATCTGGGACGCTTTTGAGGGGGAGGAGCATCTGCATCAACAAAGCGATCACTGGATGCATCGGAGGAAGCCTCGTCAGACTCGTCACTTGAACGCTTTCGAGGACGAGAAGGACGGAATTCGTCGCGCCCTTGATCAACAACTGGCCATCTGGGACGCTTCTGGGGAGGCGCCGCATCGGCATCGATGAAGCGATCAAGGGAGACATCGCGAGTGGCATCGGTGATTTCTTCACTGGAACGCTTCCGAGAATTGGGGTTGGTAGATGAGATGGTATGGTTGGCGACGGCTTGGTGCTTCTTCCTGGACACCTTGCCAGTTTTACGGGACTGGCTTCTCTTAAGGTACTGGGCGATACGAGCAGGCAAAGCCATGGCCTCGCGGAGATGTAGGTGTTGTGACATGACGATGATGTGCTGTAGTTTTGTTTCTATAATAAATTAATCCTGTCAGCAAGAGTGCGATGCTGAGAAGATGCCTTGATAGAGGATAGAAATAATGAAAAGTATGGCTTACCTGATGCAAGGTTAGTTGCTGCTGCTGGTAGTGTAGTCTGTGCTTGTTTTATTATTGACGCAGGATGGTTCGATGAGTATGTCAGCGAATTGGGTTGAGGTCCAGCTGTTGACTTGTGGAAGCAGAGGAAGAAATGGCGAGAATTTTGAGCCGAAGTAAACGATGTTTTGGACCATCAAGTGACTGATGAAGTTTACATGTGGTGACCATCGATTTGCGATGGTGACTGTTGACATCACCGCAACAACGACACAACAAATCATGGGGAAAACATTGACTTTCAGCTAACACCGGTCCTGTTCAGCGAAGGGCCAAACTGATGCCCCAACTGGGGGCATCTGTATCTAAGCATTGTGAAAGCTGTGGTATCAAGTGATTCGTCAAAAACACTGTTCAGTGAATATGTGAATGTGGTGATGTTTGGTGATGATAGCAACTTGGTGTTTTGACAAGACAACCATAGAGGACGATAGGCAGACCCTAACCCTCGCCTGCTCGGCCCATCTTCCCCCGCAAGCGCTACTGCACCCCGCATCAGCTAGCGGGTTTAGTGGGACTCCGTCGCTGACAGGTGGGCCAGATGGGACCTATGCCTAGCTGGCAGTTGGTGGGCACCCCTTATTTGTTTCTTTACGGTGGTGCAAATTAATAACAGAACAACATCGGATCCTGATTCCGAGAACCATGATGGTGGTCCTTCGTGCCCCCTTCGCGACCATTGCCGACACGCTTACTCTTGCCCTCATCAACTCCAAGCCTGTTTCTAACTTGTCTTCAATCTCATTTTTTTTTTTACATTGACATGGACTCAAGATGGTCGACAACGACGGGACTGCCTGTATTTTATTGCAACAAGTCCATCGATCAGAAGCGCCGTCAGTCCATGAACCGTATCATTTGTAAGGGAGTGATAAAATCAATATCCAATTCTTTCATCTCAACCTCCAATGTATATCGATAGACATGTACACGACGCACAGAGGCTTCGGCTCGAATTGACCGCAACTCCTGCACTAGTAGGTTGAAGAGTCACGGGAGCAAGATTCCAAGTGACCCGTCATGCCTTGAATATTGTGTAGGGATGGATTTACATCTCCATCCGTCGCGGCGCCTTAACGTCCGGTATCGCGGCGAATCCAACGCTGGAACGTCGAGTGGCTGTCCCGATCCGGATGTGTTGCTACCCCGGACGGCCTTCTTCCGCCCTCGCCAAGCGCCGCATGCCGACCTTGCTTCCAGCGTCCCGGTTTTGACCCTAGGAAAGACGGCCCAAAAGGACATGATACGACCTCGAGAGTGACATTGTGGCTTCTCATACGTCCAGAAACGATCATGGCGACCCTTTAATCATCCTGTCACATGTTCAATTCCATGCTTTCTCAGCCTTGGCGAGGACTGGCGAACCGCCATAAAGTAGTACATATATGCATGACTCGCCTCTACTCCTGGGATCATACTCTTTGAGAATCTGTAGGCTCTTTCAAGTTTCATAACCTCCAGTAGTTCGGTGTCCTCCAGCCAGACAAGATGAAGGTCCTCTCCCTCCTCGCCGCCGCCTCCGCGGCCTCGGCCCACACCATCTTCGTCCAGCTCGAAGCCGGCGGCACCACCTACCCAGTCTCCTACGGTATACGGACCCCGTCCTACGATGGTCCCATCACCGACGTGACCTCTGACGACCTTGCCTGCAACGGCGGCCCCAACCCTACCACTCCCTCCGACAAGATCATCACCGTGAACGCCGGCAGCACCGTCAAGGCTATCTGGAGACACACTCTCACTTCAGGCGCCGACGATGTTATGGACGCCAGTCACAAGGGTCCTACCCTTGCCTACCTCAAGAAGGTCGACGACGCCTTGACTGACACTGGTATCGGCGGTGGATGGTGAGTGGTCTCCCTCCTACTCACTCGGTACCTGGGTACTGTTTTTTTTTTTTTGAATATATATATATTCTGACACTCGCTTAAAACAGGTTCAAGATTCAAGAAGACGGCTACACCAACGGTCAATGGGGTACCAGCACCGTCATCACCAACGGTGGTTTTCAGTACATGTACGTTCAATGTCATTTTTCCCTTTCAGTCGTCTCCTCTTACCTCCCCTATTGTGTATTCCCTTTTATATACTAACTCCCCAACCAAAGTGACATCCCCGCCTGCATCCCCTCAGGCCAATACCTCCTCCGCGCCGAGATGATCGCCCTACACGCCGCCTCCTCCACCGCCGGCGCCCAGCTCTACATGGAATGCGCCCAAATCAACATTGTCGGCGGCACCGGCACCGCTTCCCCCTCTACCTACTCCATCCCAGGCATCTACAAGGCCACTGACCCTGGTCTCTTGGTCAACATCTACTCCATGAGCCCGAGCAGCACTTATACCATCCCTGGCCCGGCCAAGTTTACTTGCTCTGCAAACGGTGGCGGCGGCGGTGGTGGTGGTTCTAGCCCGGCTCCGGGTACGACCACCACTACTGCTAAGCTGGCTAGCACCACCAGCAAGGCGGTCACTACCAGCACGACGTTGAAGACGAGCGTCGTTGCCCAGCCTACTGCCCCTGGTGGTGGTTGCACGGCTGCGCAGTGGGCGCAGTGCGGTGGGCAGGGATTCTCGGGGTGCACTACTTGTGCGAGCCCGTATACTTGCAAGAAGCAGAATGATTATTATTCGCAGTGCGCGTAAGGGCCGGTTGGTCAGGGGGTATGCAACCAGTCTTGGGGGTTTGAGTTAGTAATCGTTTGGGAGAAGTCTTGAGAGCATGCGATGGTGAGGATGAGGTTGAGGGGGATGTAAGATGGGATGGGATGGGATGGAAGTGAGGGGATTGTTCAGGGACTATTTTTCTGATGTACATGATTTTTGTTCTGAGAATGTGACTGATTTGGTGAAGTTACTTGTATATACACATATATGAAGAAGAATGTCCGCATATATCTACATTTGTTCGTAGCTCATTGATGAGTGGAGATTACTATAGTACTGTATACTTGAAGAAGGACAGGGAAATTAATTAATAACCACCGAGGGTCCTGTGATATTAGCGGTTTCGGAAATGGATGTCATCAAGTTGTCATGTTCTACCATCAAGGATAGTCTAGTTCTATGTCCTTCACGCTGAGTGACGCCAAAAAAGAGGTAAACCGCAGTATCATAGCTCATCCTCTCATTGCCCCCATTACCGTTCCATATGCGTGACATTCCTCTACTACCTCCTCCTCCTAAATCGGCTATTATGAGCTGGCCCTCCCTTTGCCCCATTATTCTTTAGCTTCAATCTCTTGAAGTTCGCATTCGCTGTAGCCTTGACCATGCGCGGCTTCTTGGCCGGTTCCTCATCAGCACCCTCCTTCATTCCCTTCTTCTTCTTCTTGGTCTCCGCAGGCGTATCCTTCTTTGTCTTTTCCTTTACTGGCGGCACCTTCTTCTTTGCGGCAGCCTTTGCAGCCTTTGTAGTGCTTGCCTCTGCTTCCTCATCTTCACCTTCACCTTCACCTTCTGACCCATCATCATCAAACTCTGACCCTGATCCGCCGGACAACAACGGATCCAGAGCGTGGTGATCATTTCCAGCCAGGTTCTTGGCCGCGTCGAATTGAGTTTCCGGTATCACCTCGTTGTTTTCTTCCTCACTGTCATCCTCTTTCTCGTCAACCGGTGCACTGGGTCGTCTTGTCCTTGTCGGTCGCATATTGACCTTCCTGGTTGTCCTCTTTTGTCCCTTCTTCTTGAATACTCGTAGTGGCTGCCCATTGCGATCCAAGCCCTCCTTGCTCAGATCTTCGTCCTCTTGACTGTCATAGACATTCTCATCGTCGAAGCCGCTCAGTAGAACCGGTCGCCTCTCTTTTTTCTTCTTCGATGATGGTGATTCGAGGAAGC
Source organism: Neurospora discreta FGSC 8579 (assembly GCA_009805215.1). Lineage (NCBI taxonomy): Eukaryota > Fungi > Ascomycota > Sordariomycetes > Sordariales > Sordariaceae > Neurospora > Neurospora discreta. The sequence continues at coordinate 451,544 of RANX01000018.1, forward strand.
TTGCTTCGACTTCAATTAGAGCTGCCTCGTCGTCCTCAAAATCGTTTGTCTCTTCTGCTTCTTCTACCTTTGCCCCTGCAGGACCTGTTGCTGCTTGTTTCTGCTGCTCTGCATCTTCACTTGTCGATGCAACCGTCTTCTTTGGTGGTGGAGGACCCATTCCGCCCTGTTCCATCGCTTCCATTTCCCGTAACATATCCAGCTCCTCATCCAGCTTTTCTTCCTCCATTTTCCGTAGGCTGGCTACCACGCTGCTAAGCCCCTTCCCTCTTGCTATGCTGAACGGTTTTCGTGGTAGCTTCAAGGGCTCGATGTCCAACCACTCGCCATTTTCGTCCACGGATGGTAGCGGCGCAGATGTACGACGCAAGAAAGCGGGTGTGGCGAACTGCAGCTTAGACACGGACCGCTCGCCGGATGGTGTCTTGGTGAGGTTGAATTTTGAGGGTGAGTTCCCGGTGTTTTTGTTGAGTGGTGTGGATGTGTTGGTAGCACGAACTCCGAGGAAGCTATCGAGGAGGTTGCGATTGCGCCCGGAGGACGGGGTTCTATCGAGGTTACGGTGTCGCGGGATGCTGGGGGTAAGAAATTCCTTGCCGTCCTTCTCATCATCATCATCATCCTTGTCATTCTCGAGGTCGAGGGCATGGCGGCGTTTACTTGGCGTAGCTATGAATCCTGGCGCTCGTGGTTTGGTCTCATCCGTCGGCTTGGATGGGGTATGGGATATAAGATCGAAGATACCGAGAACACGGCCATCCTTTTGGGGTGTAGGCCCAATCGAAGAGGGAACGGCGGGACTGAAGAGTTTCCGTGCTACCTCTGGGGTGATGGCTTCATCTACGGCAGAATAGTGCTGTACTTTGGGGGTAGCGGCAGACCTGTTGCGTTTGGAAGGAGTCGAGGCGGATGGGAGGGATGTCTCTGGTTGCTTGCGCTTGCGTTGGCCCGGGTCTTTGTTATCGCTCTTGGTGGGAAGAGGGATCTTTCCGGAGAGTATGTCGCGAAGTTTGTTGTACTGTTTGTATTTCTGGGCTGTAAAGGACCAGCTGTTAGGAACGTCAAAGAAGACCAAGTCTGGATGGCATACCAATATCTGGGTTCTGCTTGATGGCTTCACGGGACGGCTTCTTGCCGTCGTTCTTCTGGGCCCATTCTGCCTCGAATTGCTTCAGTTCTGCACGCAACTGTAGACTTTGGCTTTCGTATTCGGCTTTTCGCTGGTCATCCATTATGACGTTACTCTTGATTCGAAGGGAACGAGCATTTCGAGGCGCTTGGTGGGAAAAGCGCTGTCTTCTCAAGAGTTGAAAAGTCGAGAACGACCAAAATCGGAAATCAATTAAAGATCGATCAGATACCTACAGACAGTGGCGCGTCCAGTGAATGGGAGGACGCGATTGTTCCCTTGGTTGATGTTTCAGCCTTACGTTACCGTACGTTACACTCCACTCAAGCAGCACAAACAGTGGGACATCCGTTCATCAGAACCCACTGACGGCAGGGGCTTCCGTGTCCAAGATCCGCTAAAATGTCGAGCATGTGCAAGCAGCAGCTGCACTGGGGCTGTATTACATCAGCACTTCCTACCTCTACACTATACTTAGCTACCCGCTGCACCCAAACAACCATTCCGATCAGTGGCAGCTTTTGTCCTTGAACAACATGGGCGTGACAACACAGTCCATGTCCGATACCAGTCACTCCCCGAGCCATATGGAAGCAAAGGACGAGGCTCTCGACATCCAGGCCCAAGTTTTGCACACAACCCTTCAGGAGATCACAGCAACGCGACGGGCGAGTGCCGCCGACGGGAAAGATGGCGAAGGCGTGCATCATGAAGAAGTAGCCGAGGCAGACGACTGCTGTGTCATTTGCCTTGATTCCATATCAGAACCCTGCACGGCTATGCCATGTGCGCATTCCCACTTTGACTTTGTATGTCTTGTGAGCTGGTATGTCTTTCACTCTCGAGTTCCCGTATGTTTCGCTGAGCTAACAAAGGGACATGCACAGGCTTCAAGAACATCCAAACTGCCCACTATGCAAGGCCGCCATCTACAAGGTCCGATACGTTGACTCGACTTCGAACGAGAGCGTTTATCGAGTACCTAATGCCCCGAGGCCGCGCAATAAGAACGAGAACAGAGGGAACGGGGACCAGTCGGGGAACCCGGCATTATCGAGCCTCCTTCGACAGCGACGTAACGACCAGCGCCGACGACGAGATCGCGACACTCATACTCAGAGCACACCCACCCCAGGGGAAGCTATAGAACGTCGCAGGCACATATACCGGCACCAGCTATATTCTTTACGTACGTCGTTGAAGCAAACAGTGGTTTATGGCCCAGACACTAATGCCTACTCCAACTACCACAGACGTTGGCTCAAACCGCATCTCCGGATACAAACCTACCCCCACGCCTGAACAGTTCGCCACTACACCACACCTGATAACTCGTGCCCGTCTGTGGATACGACGCGAACTACAAGTATTCGCCTTTCTCTCCGACCCCGAGCCAACTGCTGGCCCCAGTGGCAGTGCGAGTAGTGCCTCCGAACGTGAACTGACCCGCCGCCGAAACAACGCCGAATTCCTCCTGGAGTATATCATAGCCATCCTTAAAACGGTCGACATACAGGGCAGCGCCGGCCAGGCAGAAGATATGCTGGCTGATTTCCTAGGACGAGACCATGCACGCTTGTTCTTGCATGAACTGAGGAGCTGGCTGAGAAGTCCGGCACACTCGCTTGTGGCGTGGGACAAGGAAGTCAGATACCCTGGAGTTTCAAGCACAGGGGAAGCTCCCAGAAAACGGAAGGCGCAAGATTCTTCAGATGTGGAGGTTGATGGGGAAGATGGCACTAGGCGGCATGCATCTGGATCCGAGAGGAGTCAGACCCCAAGATGGCCAGAACATGACACTCACCATCGGCAAACCGGCCATGATAGGATATGGAGGCGCAGAGACTTTGGCAGGAGTCCTAGACGGGATCGACATTCTGAAGGTGACCGCCAAGGGCCGGGCTGACCTCCAGTGTCACGCTCTAAGATAATAAACCGAGCCGCATCCCTCCCTTCGACGCGGAAAAAAATAAATTCAAAGAAGGGGGTGGTGAAGCTTATGGTTGTTGCCAGAATAAGCCCTCAATAAGATATGTGGATGCAAACATCTACGACCGCATTCGGGGGCCTAAGTACTAATCGAGGGAGAGGTGTTGGGTACCGGCCACTTGAAGCTGAGGTTACCAATGGAACCGCATGTGCCGTAATGGGAGGCTCCAAAGCAACCATGGCACAGCGATGTCAGGCGCCCGTGTCGCTTGACAAGCAAGCTTCTCGGATATCCCGACGTTTTGGATATACTTCAGGTCATTTCACGCACTACGCCGCCTCATAGCATCGATCGGATTCTACCTCATATTACTGGTCTTCGTCATCGAAGGACAGTGGTCAGAATTATCCTGTACTCCATGGTTCTGAGTAAGCGACCAACATGTGGCGACATTTACATGCATGATGGAATATGGAAATGGTGTGATGGAAATGGGGTGAAACGGCATTCAGGCGGGCCAGCAGTCTTACCTTTGCCGCAATGCCCAAGCATTTCAGTCAGAGAAAACAAGGGCGGACTGTGACCTTCACTGAGAATTTTTCGCAAGAGTTGGATCAACACTTAGTGCATACTGCCACCTACCAGGATCTTCTCGTGGTGCCGCCTAGGCGTGCGAGATATTCACGGGTGACAAGTGAAGAGGACTGGCAAGATCGAAATAGGCTGGATGGGTATTGCGAGATCTCCCCGAGAAGAGTCTCTCCAATGACCACCGGGATGGATCGGCCATGGTAACCTGGGCATCCCGCCGTTTCACGCACAGAATATAATAGCTCCAAGTACAACCCAATGTGTTTCGGTTCAAATATACCTTCACAACCGGCCACACCGTCCAGACGCACCTCATGTCCAGTCTGCGTCGGTTTAACACATCAGCTCACCCCGAAGTGGAAGGTATCAGGACATCCCGAACCCCCCTCATGCCAGTCACCCTATCTCACCAACCAGAGCCGCAGCCTACAGAAGGTTGAGGTTACGGAACAAGTCATCGAACAATAAATGCCAAGCCCAGAATCTTTTAGACCCGATGATTGGGGAATTTGTTAAGAAGGCTGTAACGCCCGTCAGCACACTGTTGCAATGCACGGTGATATTTTTGGGCGATGGTCTGGCCAACTAAACACTAACAAATTTGTGAAAGAAATACTGCATGATCTGTTATTGAAGCATGCCATGCCCGCTGCACAACTTCCAGCCCTCACTCAGCCCAAGACATATCTATTCAGTGTGTCTTTCCAATTATTACTTCCACACATTCATTCATCTCCCAGACCATCTTGCTTCTTTTGCCTGGGACGCCGATGGCAATCTTCATTTGGTGTTCGAGCCAGCCAGACCTTGCTTCAAGTTGTCAACAAGCCTCCTTCAATATGGGACCGTAACGCCTTCCTTCATTCATCCAAAACACCCAAAGCAAAAAGCAATGATCTGCTCCCCGTCCACTTCAGGTTCCCTTTAGATCTTCAAACTTTGGCAAGCGGCTGGTGATTAACAAACGACGACGGGCTACAACGGCGACAACAGCACTGGGAGAAGTCAACGACTCTTCTTCCTAAATGTGAGAACAGCACCATAACCAAAACATGCCCCTCTGTTACGGCTTCTGGGAGAGCAGCTTGAGACATTCTGAAATTGAAGTTCTCCACTTCATCCTCCCATTGCGGTCAGTCAGACAAATCAAGGGTTCATTCAAATCGATAATGTTAGGGATCTTCTGTCATTTCACCATTATCCTTTCACCGACTTTCATGTAGCTATTCGCAAACGTTTGGGGTTGTAGGGCAGTAAGGTTCCTCTTTCCAACTCATTGTTCGTCCCTCAGTCCTTCCGTCGTTTCTTGAGTTAGCATAAGTTCGGTTCGGTTTCACGACTCGAAGCGGCTCATCACACAACTCCAACACCGGACGGTACAATTGCGGCTTGGATCACGGCTTGAGTCACGACTGCGACTGCGCTTTCTCTCTGGGCTCCTCGACGGGTGTGTGCACACAAGTCAGTGCTTCACTTAGTTGAAACAGTTGGAAAGGAATAAACGGAAACATGATTCGACTCCGGACCGCTGCTGCGCCCTTCTCCGCCCCTGTTTCCGTCTCCATTACCGCCGCCATCTTCCGAGTTACTTGGTACCTCTCCCTGGCAGTGTTTTTCTACTCAACATGTGTCGCCTCGGCTAGCATCAATGCCGTCCGCCGCGACAGCGACGGCGACAATGGCATCTTCTCGGCCGCGCACGCTCGGAGTCCGACCCTCTCTCTCGTGAGCAGCAGTAGCAGCCAAGCGGGTCGACCGAAAAAGCGAAGCATTACAGAACACGTCATCCTCTGCGACTGCCTGTCCGCCCAAGGGCTCCGCTCATCACAAATGGCCTACTACAGCGCCCAACTCAACGGTTTACCGACAGGCGGCTCGGTGATCGTGGAGACGAAATTCAACACGACGGCAGCATGGTACAACGATACGACGTCGGCGACGTGGGCGGACACGGGCGTCACTTTCAAGGCGGTGATTGGGTATCACGTCGCTGAGAACGCTTACGTGGGCAAAGGAAATAATGGGTATGGTGATTTCAGTTGTTGGCAGAGAGCGACGACGGGATTTGCGTATGATTTGAACGGTGATGGGAACGTGTGTCAAATGGTGGTTGATTGTAATAAGAGTGCTGCACCTTGTAAGTCACTAGCTGGTGTAATGTGTGGGAAGCAAGTAAGGAAATCGCAGAAACTAACTCGCAAGTGAAAACATAGCAACACATCCGGCTTATGTCCCCTTGGGATCAACCACCACCACAAGCACCCCCGCCACTGCTTCTTCTTCCTCCTCTTCCAATCCGGGGAACACTCAGCAACCACCAGCATCGGTCAAGAAAGACAAAGCAATCTCCACAGGAGCAGTAATCGGCATCGCCATAGGAATCATCGGAGCCTTCACTTTTCTCGCCGGCGGAGCAGCATTCTTTGCTGCCCGACGACGACGACAAATCAGAAAGCGACAGCAGGAAGAAGAGCAACGCCAGCGAAAGGAAGCGATGACAGAGTCGACCATCACCGAGGCGTATGCCCCCAGATCGGACATTCTGAAAAGTGGCGACTCCAATACCGTTTACGAGCTGGATGGTGGTTGGCATCGGCACGAGATGGGCAACGATCCAGGGCACTACGAGATCGATGGGCAGGTCCGGTGCGAGATGGGCGGGGATGACGGGGAGATCAAGGAGAAGATGGATGACATGTTTGCTGAAGCGGATGTAAAGGACGTTATTATCTTGGATGAGAAGGCGGACCTGAAGAAGGTGATTTCTGATGAGAAGATTGATGAGAAGGAGGAGAAGAAGGGGTGTGTTGTTGGTGTCAGTGAGAAGGAGCAGGAGGTGAAGAGGGATAAGGAGGAGCGGGAGCGGGAGCGAGAACAGCAAGAGCAAGAACAGAAAGAACAACAGCTGGAGGAACAAAAGACAAGCAGAGATGCCGAAGAACTACCACCAGTTTCACCATTATCACCACTTCTACCGGCATGGTCGGCCGGAGCGGGAGCGCCTTGGGCGGAAGAAGCAGGGCAAACGCCATTCTGCTTGCCGGCCTTGATGCCGGAGCCGGAGAAGTTCCTAGCGGAGGATTTCCAAGCACACAAGGAGAAGAACAGCGACGACAAGGATGAGACGAATTACAAGTTCCGGTTTGAGGAGGAAACGCAAAAGTACATGGAGGTAGAGATGCCATCACCAGCAGGAGCCGCAGGCAATGGGGAGAGTGCCCTTGACCCTAAGGATAATAGTAGCGGCGGCCAGGAGGGGAAAAAGTAGGAAGGTCTGTCATTGCATGTTTATTTTCTAGCAGTATAGCATATCAGCGAAGTGGAGGATCATCGGCCGGGTGAGGCTTATGACAATTTCATAAATGACGATAACATAGCCAACTTGTGAAGATATTCACCTTATACATGTACTGACGACTGTTGCGTATCACTCATAGTTCCCAGTTGATACCTGCAGCGACGTGAACGAGTCGTATCAATGATAGACGAACGGTCAGTGGATCTTTTGAAATTTCGGAAGTTGAGAGCTGAGGGGCTGATGTATTTTCGGACTCCCGCCGCCCATCTGCCGCAATGCCGCTACTAATAGCTGAAGTGTGGCTGACAAGAGGCAGTGCAAATGCAAGACAGCCTACTTAGCGAGCCTGCGCTAAGTTGATAGGTACATACCTCTACTACTAGTGTAGTAGTGTAGTGTACTATGTAGGAAAGGCGTGACCGGAGCATCGTCCGCAGGTTCAACACATTGAACAAGGATCGATGCACCATGGACGATCGCAGAACACTGGGTGAAAGAAACATGTGAAGGACTTAACACTAGTGCACGCTAGATAAAAAGAAAACAGCGCAGTTTTTTGATCGCCAAAAAAACTGAAACCAAAAAAAAAGACAAAAAAACACGGGTGTCAGCAGGAAGAGCGCGGATCACCGACGCCGAGACCAGCGCCGAACCAAGACGACAGGAACATCATAAAGACCCGAAGACGCTGCGGAAAGAGTTTTCTTGGCGCCTTGGCTGAGCTTGGGAACTGCCAAATTGGACGAATGGAAGGATCCCATGTTCAATGTTGAATAGAAGATATTGCTGTCGCGATGCCGAGCATCCGTCCGTGAACCTTTCAAAACGTGGAACTTGACTTTGGTGAGTGTGCAAAGAAGACATGTGACGTCACCAAATTCTCGGAGAACCCCGTGGCTCTTCAGACTACCTCTAGTTTAAAGCGTTGGGGTCATTTGCGCAATAGTGTTTACCTTAGAGGTAGGTTCGCTGTAGGAACCTAAGGTTGGGATAGTTCGTTGCGGGACATATATCAATCTTCTCAAGCTAACCTAGAGCTTGCCCTGGTTGATGCCGGGCAAAGTGCCGATGGAATTCAAGGAAGCGCAGTGTAAGAATACCTCTAGGTACACTATATTGTAGCTTCCTTTCTTGGTTGTTACAATGGGGAAAAGCTACGGTAACTCCCGGCCTGAGTCACTGCCCGGCTCCCTGGCTGGGCTGTGCCGAACGACCAGCGGCAGGCGCAGCGGGGTGGTGGTCGGCTTGTGGAGGCCCGGGGGGAACAAGGAAGAGCTACCTGCCCTGGAGGTGGGCTGGGGGAACGGCATTCCATTCCATCATCGATCCCTCCACCAAATTAGAGAGCGACCCTGAAAGCACCTGCAACCCGGACAGGGACCCGACATACAGCCGCGCGCGCGCGTGAAAACCCGTGCAGATATATGCCCTGCTGATCCTCCCTTTCAAGTCTCCATCCGTTCAAGTCTTCTTCCTTCCATTCTTGGAAATCTGCTTACCTTACCTATATACCCCATCCTCCCAGACCCGGCAACTGTCGCGCAAATTCCCTCGACTTCTAACTCGTCGTTTTGCCCAAGATTCGACCACCAGCCCTGAAGCGCAACCAACGGCACTTGAAGACGAACTTGGACTTGGATCGTGTTGGTGGAAAGAGTAACATGGGATTGGCCAACTAAACGAGCACAGCAGAACACTCTTAATCCCTACGGCGACTGGAGCAGGCTGATTGGACTTTGTGGATTCTTCCCGCGCTGCAAACATGGCTCTTCCCTCTGTCGCATCAGAGCACTACCTTGAGCAACCCACTTATGATGACCCTCCTGAGGACGCTTCACACGACAAAAGCCAAAACGAACCTCAAGAAGATGATAACCCACCAGGTGGATTTGATCCAACTCCGCTCCCCGACGCTCCTCCAGGATACACCATCAAAATCACTTTTCACAAGGCCATCAACCTCCCAGTGGCCGATATCCAGACAGTCTCCGCCGATCCATACATCCACGCCACACTGACTGCCGACGTTCCCAAGCGACACCCGGAAGACCCTCCACTCACGCGCAGAACACGGACCATACATCATAGTCAGGAGCCGGTATGGGAGGAAGACTGGATTGTTGCCAACGTGCCAGCCACAGGTTTCGAACTAAAGTGCCGCCTATATGACGAGGACTGGCCAGACCATGATGACCGACTGGGCAACGTTACCATCAAGGTAGATCACCTAGACGAGGACTGGCCGGGCTTCGGACTGGATGGCAAGTTCTTCGAGGTTAGGAAGCGTTCGGGCAGCAAGAGGGCTTATTTCCACAAGGGCATTGAGGCCCTCATGAATGGACTGAAATGGACAACACCTCAGATACATATCAGCGTTAACGTCCTCGGCGTCTCGGATCCGCCTCATGCCCAGATGTGCACTCTGGGTCCTACCTATTGGGTCAAGCACTTCAGTCCCATGATCGGGCGGCTGACAGGCACGACAGCCGGTGATGATGAAGAGTCAGATAGCGATGACAACAGCAAGACGCCACAGAAATACGAGTGCGTGATCCTAGGCCCAAAGGTTTTAAATGACAAAGCGGTTGCTGACAGACAGAGAGCAGTTTCCAAGCCAACGAAATGCAACTTGCTGGGCCAGTTCCTCCCAAGCTATATCACCGCTACGTCGAGTTTCGACCCATTATCGGCAAGATGTTTGCGCAAAAAGGTTTCAGGGGTCACATCCTGAACAAAGTTCTTCACAAGCAACACCGACGAATCTACAATTTCGACTCTAGTACCCAATACGGGATATTTGCACAACGCAGCAAGGAGGCCTCTGCACAGTTTCTCAAGATGGCGCATTATGCGGAAGGAGGTCGCATTTTCACCTACGTGCTCACCTTGGACGGCTTGCTGCGCTTCACCGAGACCGGCAAGGAATTCGGTATTGATCTACTGAGCAAGCACACCATGCACTCAGACGTGGCGACCTACATTGCCTGCTCGGGCGAGTTCTTCATCAGACGTATCGGCAAGCGCCACAAGCCCCATCACACTCACTCGGGCTCTCCAAGCCACCATCACGATGATCAGGAGAGCGGTAATGGCTATACCGACACCTGTGAGAACGGGCTCGACCACGAGGCACACGATCACCCAAGCACATCATCTGAATCCTCTCGCGACCCGGAGGATTACGAGCTCATCATCGACAACGATAGCGGCACCTACCGCCCAGACAAGTGCGTCCTGCCCGACCTGCAGGCGTTCCTGGAGTCGCAGTTCCCGGGTCTGCGCATCCGGGCGCTAGACTGCGGCGACGAGGAGCACCAGAAAGCCAAGAAGGAGCAGCTGGAGATCAAGAAGAAGGAGGGAACCAAGATCCGCATGGTGCTCAACCGCAGCCCGAGCTCGAGCAGCTTCAGCTCGGATGATGAGAGTCGCCTGGGAGACCTGGATGCGTTGGATGATGATGCGCCGAGGTATAAGAGTAAGAAGGAGAGGGTGTTTGAAACCCTGGAGGATCCGAGTACGTGGAGGGAATGGGTTCCGGGTATGAACAGCGGCGGACACGGGCACGCGGAGCACGCGAGTGGGAGTGGTCAAGGAAGAGCAGAGTGACCAATATGGTTTGGGGGGACTTTCTCGGTTGGTGTTTTTTTTTCTTTTTTCTTTTTGTTTCTTTTTTTTTTTTCGCCAGTGATACCATGATACGAGAGTATGAGTTTGGAGCGGTTATGGATTATGCCGAGTAATGAGCATTAATGGAAATGGCTCAAGCCAGTGTGGCTATGTATATATATACTTTGCCTTGTAATTTTATGCACTCTCAGCAACTCATGGTGCAGGCCCAAAGGCACATACTTCTGTTAGGTTTTGCCGTTGTGGTTAGTTATTTATGGGCTTTGGAGCAAGGCGGACTCGTTGCGTTATGATACGTACTCGGCATCTAGTGTACTCCCCAGTCTTTGAGCATGCAGGCTCTGAAGCAACACTTCGGTGAGCTTCTCGCCAAAAGCTGATGACTCGGCTCTTTGCTCGCGAGTTTACATCAACTCAGAACCAAGATAATCTCAATACCTCAAACTTGCATCCCCACTCACGTAGGTTTGACTTCATAAGGACAGAAAGCAAGCGTAACTCGTACATACGACCATACCCAGTGGAAAACTCGGGATCCCGTCCGCTCTCCCATAGATAAGCCACTGAGGGCCAGACTAGTAGTTGGGTCGGTGACGACCAGCGAATCCCTGGTGTTGTATGTTCTTTTTGTGTTAAAATCCTTTTTGTCGCTCGACTGAACTTTATGCCTTTGGATCTTTCTATCCATTTTCTTTACTCCCTCGTCCGGCTTTCTCTCTTTTCCCCCTCTCACACATGGATGGTATCACAGATCCGGCGGGAGTGGAACTGCCAACAACCCATTAACGGGATGCAGCGGTGACGGTTCAGTTGGACCACCACGAAGAATTTGTCGTTTTGGGAAAGCATACCTACTTATCAATTTTGTTTCTCATAACTCGTCGGTACCTGTTCCCCTTTACCCCATCATCTACAGTGACTCCATACCCATCTTATATCGACGGCCCCATTCAGTAGGTCCCGTCAATTGCAAAGACGGAGATGATATGTGATGGTGCTAGGGCACCCTCAAATCCTCTTTCATGGCAACCGCGCAAATGGAGATTGATGCGGCCATTCCCGTTCTCTCTCTCTTTATGTACGCACATGTCGCAACAAGGTTGACTATCGGGTACATAGTAACGACACTGAACAAAAAAGTTAACGGTGCACCATTACAACCTGATCTACTACTCGTGTACAGTAATTCACCGTCTACTCGGGACGAGTTCATTGGGGACTGGACAGTGGAACCACAGTAGAGGCAAGTACCTACTCTGAACCTGTCTAGAAACCTCGATACCCTACATACACTGCTGTGTCACAATCCATTACCGTAGCAGCGACCTGAAGACACGGCCGGGAAATGCAGAGAACACTCGCCAGACGTGGCCAAGAAAGAAGCCACCAAAACCCCCCAGCGATCACTGGCGACCACGGGTTGCCTGCCATCCTGCACAACCTATTCTAGTGTAGTGGACGACAGGTCGCATGGAAGGCCCGAAGCGTCGACAGTCAGTCAGTTGCCGGGACCTCCCTGCATGCAGCCGAGCTCTAGCAGCTGTTGCATGACGGGAGAGTTCGTGACGAACTGGTGATTGACATTTCCACCGTTAGCCCCCGTTGGTCGGCATGTACCATAGCGGTTTGAAAAACCATGCATCCTAGTGCTAGGTCCAGTCTACCTACCAACCAACCAACCAACCAACCAACCAACCAAACAGCCAGCTGGAACACTGGAATCAAAGATGATATCTAGACCATTGGATGCTGAGGCTTCCATCGCAACGAATGGCTGCCCGGATGGAAAGGAAAGAGGATGTGATGGTCGGATGATAGTCCGTGCGCTGGTGGACTACACTACAGTACACTAACAAGGGAAGGGCCCCAATTGCTGTTTAACACTTGTACTAGAGATAGATACCTAGGCCTGGAGTCGGGCATGCTTTTGCTGACAAGACAAAGGGGTAGGTATACTTTCCGCTAATGGTTATTCTGAAGATGCGAGAGAATCAGCGCGTCGAGCTGTAATGAGAATTGGAAGTAGTTATCATGAAGAAGGAATCTTGTAGTGAGTTGAGGTGATTAGACAGAGAGAGATATTTATGTACCTAACCCCTAACAAAAGAACACCGGCATGTGCTCTACCCGGCCCGTGGTAAATAAGCTGCCCCACAAGGCCAGCGAAAGGATGCACCCTTCTCCTGATTATCTAGCGTTCCCCGGCATAACACACCTTGCTGTCGTAATTTTACATTGGCCGCCGCGCCATTCCACTTGAGCTTCTTGGCAACACTTTTGAAGCTCCTATCCATCCGTTGACCTCGAATCTGTTTCAAATTGTCCAGGCCCTGGGAATCTGTTCCTGAGAGGTAAATACCTACTTTACCGTACCTACACCGTAGGTAATATGAACAACCTCTACAACCGAATCCGGCTATAACCGTAAGGTGACCATCGCATCCCATTCCCGGGCCGTGAGACAAGTCCAGTGGAAGGATAGCTGAAGATCGACACCCAAGCACTCAAGCCAGCTTACATACAGCACCTGGGCAATTACACGCCCATTTCGATCCTAATCCCAATTCCAATCCCAGATTCCACCCCGAGCGAACGTCCCCCTTGTCGGCCACGGCGCAGCCCGACCGCTGTTAACGAAACGAGCGAGGCTTGCACTTCCCACGCGACCAAGAGACCTACGTCTGTCTCTCCGAGTCCCCCCCCCCCCCCCCCCCCCCCCCCCCCC